>JAKGGE010000303.1:2205000-2214967 GCA_023748175.1 Hoolock leuconedys
GTTTGGTTTGGTTTGGATTGGTTTGGTTTGGTTTGGTTTGGTTTGGTTTGGTTTGGTTTGGTTTGGTTTGGTTTGGTTTGGTTTGGTTTGGTTTGGTTTGGTTTGGTTTGGTTTGGTTTGGTTTGGTTTGGTTTGGTTTGGTTTGGTTTGGTTTGGTTTGGTTTGGTTTGGTTTGGTTTGGTTTGGTTTGGTTTGGTTTGGTTTGGTTTGGTTTGGTTTGGTTTGGTTTGGTTTGGTTTGGTTTGGTTTGGTTTGGTTTGGTTTGGTTTGGTTTGGTTTGGTTTGGTTTGGTTTGGTTTGGTTTGGTTTGGTTTGGTTTGGTTTGGTTTGGTTTGGTTTGGTCTGGTTTGCGGGGGAGAGCCCTTGGGCCGAGGGAAAAGGGACAAGGTCATTACCTGCGGGGGGAGAGCCCTTGGGCCGGGTAAATGGCGCAAGGTATGGGCTGAAGCTTCTCTTGGGAGGGATGGGACATAGGTCATGGGACAAGGTGATGTGGCCTGGACACTGTGGGGCACTTTCTGATCCTGGGTGAAAGTAAGGACATAGGAAGGATGTGAGTGTGGAGTAATAGCAGAGTGGGTGAGAGGAGAAAGTGGGGGCCCAGCCTGAAGACGGAAGGGGACAATGGTGGGAGGTGATGGGCAGTGGAGATGCCAGCCTGGCCCAGCCGGGACTCAGAGCTGTGGCAGCGGCGCCCCCTGGTGGCCGTGAGGCCGCCTGCTTCCCTGGAGGTTTGATGGCAACATCATGGCAGAAATGATTCAAAGCTGAGCAGGTGCCAGGCACCGTTCAATGTCCACAATACATGGGTGTTTCTCTTTTAAAATTTTATTTAAAAGATTATTTTAAAAAATTTTAACAGGCAATTTTCCTTGGGTCTTGAAGTCATAATTTCTTTTTCGTTTTTTTCTTCTTTTTTTTTTTTTTCTGAGACAGAGTCTCATTCTGTCACCCAGGATAGAAGGCAGGGGCACAATCACAGCTCACTGCAGCCTCGACCTCCCGCCTCCCAGGCTCAAGCAGTCCTCCCACCTCAGCCTCCCGAGTAGCTTGGACTACAGGTGCACACCACCACGCCCACCCAACTTAATATTTTTTTGTGGTGATGACATCTCACTGTGTTGCCCTGGCTGGTCTTGAACTCCTCCGCTCAAGTGATCCTCCTGCCTCGGCCTCCCAAAGTGCTGGGATTACAGATGTGAGCCGCCACACCCAGCCTGCGTGGGTGTTTCTACAAAATCTTAAGTATCTCTCACAGCAACCCTGTGATTGCCACTATTCTCACTATCCCTTTTCACAGCTGAGGAGACCCAGGTTCTGAGAACTGAGGACAGTGATATATCCTATGCAGTGCTATACTGGGATTTGAGCAACCCAGGCCCACCCCAACCCACTTCAAAAAAAAAAAAAAAAAAAAAAAAAAAAAAAAAAAAAAAAAAAAAAAAAAAAAAAAAAAAAAAAAAAAAAAAAAAAAAAAAAAAAAAAAAAAAAAAAAAAAAAAAAAAAAAAAAAAAAAAAAAAAAAAAAAAAAAAAAAATTTTAAAAGCCAAGTGTGGTGGTGTATTCCTGTAGTCCCAGCTACTAGAGAGGCAGAGGTGGGAGGACTGCTTGAGCCAGGGAGGCAGAGGTTGCAGTGAGCAGTGAGCGGAGATCATGCCACTGCACTGCAGCCTGGGGGACAAAGCCAAACCCTGTCTCAAAAAAAAAAAAAAAAAAAAAAAAAAAAAAAAAAAAAAAAAAAAAAAAAAAAAAAAAAAAAAAAAAAAAAAAAAAAAAAAAAAAAAAGAGGCAAATATGGCCGGGTACAGTGGCTCACACCTGTAATCCCAGCACTTTGGGAGGCTGAGGCAAGTGGATCACTTGAGGTCAGAAGTTTGAGACCAGCCTGACCAACATGGTGAAATCCCGTCTCTAATAAAATACAAAAAATTAGCTCGGCGTGGTGGCGCACTGCACTCTAGCTTGGGCAACAAGAGCAAAACTCCAAAAAAAAAAAAAAAGGCAAATACAGCATGATTCCACTTACATAAGGTACCTAGAATAGTCAAACTGATAGAGACAGGAAAAAAGTAAAATGTTGGTTATCAGAGCCGGGGGGTAAGGAGGATGGAGAGTGAGGGTTAATGGGGACAGTTTCAGTTTGGGAAGATGGAAAAGTTCTGGAGATGGATGGTGGTGACGGTCGCACAATATTTTGTTTTTTTCTCTTTTTTTTTTTTTTGAGACAGAGTCTCGCTCTGTCGCCCAAACTGGAGTACAGTGGCGCGATCTCGGCTCACTGCAACCTCTGCCTCCCAGGTTCAAGCAATTCTCCTGCCTCAGCCTCCTGAGTAGCTGGGATTATAGGTGCACACCACCAAGTCCAGCTAATTTTTGTATTTTTAGTAGAGACGGGGTTTTGCCACATTGGCCAGGCTGGGCTTGAACCTCTGACCTCCTGCCCGCCTTGGCCTCCCAAAGTGCTGGTGTTACAGGCGTGAGCCACTGTGCCTGGCTAATTTTTTTTTTTTTTTATTTTTTTTTTTTTTTTTTTTTTTTTTTTTTTTTTTTTTTTTTTTTTTTTTTTTTTTTTTTTTTTTTTTTTTTTTTTTTTTTTTTTTTTTTTGAGACAGGGGTCTCACTCTGTCACCCAGGCTGGAGTGCAGTGGTGCGATAATAGCTCACTGCAGCCTCGAACTTCTGGGGCTCCAGGGATCCTCCTGCCTTAGCCTCCTGAGTAGCTGGGATTATAGGTGCACACCACCAAGTCCAGCTAATTTTTGTATTTTTAGTAGAGACGGGGTTTTGCCACATTGGCCAGGCTGGGCTTGAACCTCTGACCTCCTGCCCGCCTTGGCCTCCCAAAGTGCTGGTGTTACAGGCGTGAGCCACTGTGCCTGGCTAATTTTTTTTTTTTTTTTTTTTTTTTTTTTTTTTTTTGAGACAGGGGTCTCACTGTGTCACCCAGGCTGGAGTGCAGTGGTGCGATAATAGCTCACTGCAGCCTCGAACTTCTGGGGCTCCAGGGATCCTCCTGCCTTAGCCTCCTGAGTAGCTGGGATTATAGGTGCACACCACCAAGTCCAGCTAATTTTTGTATTTTTAGTAGAGACGGGGTTTTGCCACATTGGCCAGGCTGGGCTTGAACCTCTGACCTCCTGCCCGCCTTGGCCTCCCAAAGTGCTGGTGTTACAGGCGTGAGCCACTGTGCCTGGCTAATTTTAAATTTATGGCAGAGACAGGTGTCCTGCGATGTTGCCCAGGCTGGAGTGCAGTGGTGCGATAATAGCTCACTGCAGCCTCGAACTTCTGGGGCTCCAGGGATCCTCCTGCCTTAGCCTCCGAAGTAGCTGCGACTAATAGGTGCACACCACCAAGTCCAGCTAATTTTTGTATTTTTAGTAGAGACGGGGTTTTGCCACATTGGCCAGGCTGGGCTTGAACCTCTGACCTCCTGCCCGCCTTGGCCTCCCAAAGTGCTGGTGTTACAGGCGTGAGCCACTGTGCCTGGCTAATTTTTTTTTTTTTTTTTTTTTTTTTTTTTTTGAGACAGAGTCTCACTCTGTCATCCAGGCTGGAGTGCAGTGGTGCGATAATAGCTCACTGCAGCCTCGAACTTCTGGGGCTCAGGGATCCTCCTGCCTCAGCCTCCTGAGTAGCTGGGATTATAGGTGCACACCACCAAGTCCAGCTAATTTTAAATTTATGGCAGAGACAGGTGTCCTGCGATGTTGCCCAGGCTGGAGTGCAGTGGTGCGATAATAGCTCACTGCAGCCTCGAACTTCTGGGGCTCCAGGGATCCTCCTGCCTCAGTTTCCCCATCTGTAAAACAATGAAGATTATCAACGTAACTACATCCTTCGTGGAGTAGACAGCAGACTGCAAGGATGTCTCGAGACCAGCAGAGGCAACATAGTCTTGCTGTGTCACCCAGGCTGGAGTGCAGTGGTGCGATAATAGCTCACTGCAGCCTCAGCCTCCTGGGCTCAAGTGATCCTCCTGCCTCAGCCTCCCGAGTAGCTGGGACCACAGGCATGCACCACCACACCCGGCTAATTTTTTTTTTTTTTTTTTGAGACAAGGTCTTGCTCTTGTTGCCCAGGCTAGTCTCAAACTCCTTGTCTCAAGCATTCCTCCTGCCTCTATCTCCCCAAGCAGTGGGATTGCAGGCGTGAGCCACTGTGCCTGGCTAATTTTTAAATTTATGGCAGAGACAGGTGTCACACGATGTTGCCCAGGCTGTCTATATTTTCATACGGTCATTATTCCCCATGTTAAACTTAGAGGCAAAGTCTTATTATTATGGTTGTAGTTGAGAAAACCTGGGCTCGGCAGTTTAACAAAGTTCGTCTGAGGTCAGCCAGTTTATGGCACACCTGAATTGGGACTTGGACAACCCCCCCACCACCACCGCCCACCAGCTCTTCTGTGAGTTACAAGATGCTGCCTACATAATGCAAAATATCCACAGTAAATTACAGCGAGGTGAGGCTGGAGCTGTAGTCTGCATGACAAAGCAGTCTTTAACGCACAAACACACACTGCAGTAATCACCACGTACAGTATTCCCCTGTGAGAGTTAGCTGGCTTTTAGGTTGAAAATCAGCTGATTCTCTAAAACAAGAAACATGTCAGATTGCTTTGCCAAAAAGAGATTCAGATACTTTTTTTTTTGAGACAATGTCTTGCTCTGTTGCCCAGGCTGAGTGCAGTGATGCAATCATGGCTCACTGCAGCCTCAGCCTCCTGGGCTCAAGTGATCCTCGTGCCTCAGCCTCCTGAGTAGCTGGGACCACAGGCATGCACCACCACACCCGGCTAATTTTTTTATTTTTTGAGGAGATAGAGCCTCACTATGTTGTCCAGGCTGATCTCGAACTCTTGGTCTCAAGCAATGCTCCCATCTCAGCCTCCCAAAATGCTGGGATTACTGGGATTACAGGCGTGAGCCATAGCACCTGGCCTCAGACACATAGGACGAAATCTCCAAACTGCTTCTCTATAAAGGACAGATGGTGTCTCAAGAACGTGAGCTTCGCTGGTTGCAGTGGCTCACGCCTCTAATCTCAGCACTTTGGGAGGCCAAGGCGGGTGGGTCACTTGAGGTCAGGAGTTCAAGACCAGCCTGGCCAACATGGTAAAACCCCGTCTCTACAAAAAATACAAAAATTAGCCAGGCGTGGTGGCAGGTGCCTGTAATCCCAGGTACTCAAGAGGCTGAGGCAGGAGAATCGCTTGAACCTGGGGGGCGGAGGTTGCAGTGAGCCGAGATCGCGCCATTGCACTCCAGCCTGGGCGACAGAGTGAAACTCCATCTCAGAAAGAAAAAAAAAAAAAGAAGAAAACGTGAGTTCAAGGAACCTGACCCTCACGCCATCTTGTTTCCAGCTCGGGCGTTTATTTCCTTGTTTATTTGTGTTTCTTTTCTGCTTCCCCAGAAAGCTGACTTCATGAGACCGAGGATCTCGTTCATTGATCGATGCTGCATTTTCAACATCTTGGATAATGAGGTTGGTGAGATTAATGAAATCCCGCCCTCCAGGGCCGACCCACAAAGAGCCTCTTTATGAAGAACGTGCTCCTGAACTCCGCTCCAGAACCAGCTTTTGAAAAGAAAAATCTGAAAAAATTTGACCTCAGTTAAACTGGTCCGAATGCCTGAGCAGAACCAAATCTTTCCTCATTCACGCTTCCCTTGGACCATGTTTAATTTGGTTGCTGATGGTCATACTTGTTTTAGTAAGGGTGTCACTCTACCTTGGGTGAAGATTTGGGTTCTGTGGATTGATGTTATTTTATTTTATTATTTCATTTTAATTGTTTTTATTTTATTTATGTTATTTTATTTTTTACTTGAGACACGGTCTCACTCTGTTACCCAGGCTGGAGTGCAGTGGTGTGATCACAGCTCACTGCAGCCTCAAACTCCTGGGATCAAGTGATCCTCCTGCCTCAGCCTCCCGAGTAGCTGGGACCACAGGTGTGGGCCAGCATGGCTGACTAATTTTTTTATTTTTTTTTTTTTGGTTTGTTTTTTTGGTAGAGACAGGGTCTCGCTATGTTACCTAGGCTGGTCTCTAACTCCTGGGTTCAAGCCTAACTCAGACTCCCAAAATGCTGGGATTGCAGGTGTGAGCCATTAGATGTCGTGATTTAAAACAAAACCCTCTTCTGTGTTTGACACAGGGCCTTTCCACTGATGCTCGGGCTCTCTGCCGCGGTGCCGCAGTTCTCACCCTGGGATTTTTAGTCTCTCTGACGTGCCTTCCTGTGGTGACATCTATAGGCAGCTGTGTAATTCATACCCACAAGGAAGGACAAACCGAGGAGGCTGGAGAAATCAGGGTTCCTCTGGAAATAAATATTCCGTATTCTGTTGCTTGCACACATATATGCACTTTTTTTTTTTGAGATGGAGTTTTGCTCTTGTTGTCCAGGCTGGAGTGCAATGGCATCATCTCAGCTCACTGCAACCTCCTCCTCCTGGGTTCAAGCGATTCTCCTGCCTCAGTCTCCTCAGTAGCTGGGATTACAGGCGCCCGCCACCACCATGCCTGGCTAATTTTTTTTGTATTTTTAGTAGAGATGGGGTTTCACCGCATTAGCCAGGCTGGTCCCGAACTGCTGACATCAAGTGGGGCACCCACCTCGGCCTCCCAAAGTGCTGGGATTACAGCCACTATGCTTAGCCCATATTTTCCTATTAGCAAAAACCCTAATACTTTATATAGCCTCTAACCCACAATTTCCCTTCCAGGAACTTAAAATGTTTACAGAAATTGTGGAGATCTCCCCTACTTATGGCCAAGATGGATAACCCTTCTTGCCTTAAATACCTACAACTGTACAAAACACATGAAACAGCAGTTTGTTTTTGTTTTTGAGAAGGGTCTTGCTCTGTTGTATAGGCTGGAGTACAGTGGCAAAATCAGGGCTCATGGCAGCCTCAACCTTCCAGCCTCAAGCGATCCTCCCACTTCGGCCTCCTGAGTAGCTGGGACTACAGGTGTGGGCCAGCATGGCTGACTAATTTTTATAATTTTTGTAAAGATGGGGTTCCACCACATTGCCCAGGCTGGTCTTGAACTCCTGAGCTCAACCCATCTGCCCACCTCAGCCTCCCAAAGTACTGGGGTTACAGGTCTGAGCCACCAAAACTTTAATTCTTTTTTTTTTTTTGAGATGGAGTCTTGCTGTGTCACCCAGGCTGGAGTGCAGAGGCACCGTCTCGGCTCACTGCAACCTCTGCATCCCCAGTTCAAGTGATTCTCCTGCTTCAGCCTCCTGAGTAGCTGAGATTACAGGTGTGGGCCAGCATGGCTGACTAATTTTTATAATTTTTTGTATTTTTAGTAGAGATGGGGTTTTTGCCGTGTTGGCCAGGCTGGTCTCAAGCTGCTGACTTCAGGTGATCCACCTGCCTTGGCCTCCCAAAGTGCTGGGATAACAGGTATGAGCCACCACACCTGGCCAACTGCTCCCTTTTGACCAATAGTTTGGGACTGTGATTTTTAAAAAGCTTTAATTATTTATATAGCTTTTAACTCACCCTTCCAGGAACTTAAAATGTTTTATTTTTTTCTTGAGACAAGGTCTCACTGTGTCACCCAGGCTGGAGTGCAGTGGTGCGAACATCGCTCACTGCAGCCTTGATCTACTGGGCTCAAGCAATCCTCCCACCTCAGCCTCCCGAGTAGCTGAGACCATAGGCGCACATTGTCATCCTTGGCTACTTTTAATATTTTTATTTTCTTGTAGAGATGGGGGTCTTGCTGTGTTGCCCAAGCTGGTCTTGAACTCCTGGCCTCAAGCAATCTTCCCACCTCAGCCTCCCAAAATGTTGTAAAAATTGTGGAGACTTCCCCAACTTATGGCCAAGATGGATTAACCCTCTTGCCTTAAATACCTACAAAACCGTACGACACGTACGCAAAGGCAGTTTTTAGACACCGGTCAATAGGCGGCACTAAAGACCGTGATCTCTGTTAGGGGAGAAACCAATGAAGCAAAGTGTTTCCAGGTGCCGCGGGAGGAGGGCAGCCCGGCAGAGCCCATGGTCTCCCTGAGTGCAGGAGACAGAGCTGAAAGTGTGAGCAGGCCTGGCCAGGTGCGGTGGTTCACACCTGTAATCCCAGCACTTTGGGAGGCCGAGGTGGGTGGATCATTTGAGGTCAGGAGTTCGAGACCAGCCTGGCCAACATGGTGAAACCCTGTCTCTACTAAAAATACAAAAAATTTAGCTGGGCGTGGTGGTGCATGCTTGTAATCCCAGCTACTCAGGTGGCTGAAGCATGAGAATCACTTGAACCTGGGAGGTGGAGGTTGCAGTGAGCCGAGATTGTGCCACTGCACTCCAGCCTGGGCCATAAAGCGAGACTCCATCTTTAAAAAAAAAAAAAAGTTTGAGCAGGCCACAGCAGCTGGAATTTGCAGGATGGAATCCCACAGAAGAGATATGCAAAAGAAAACAAACAAACAAAAACAAACTCTGCAGCTTTGCAAAGGAAACCTCTTGACTCTGAAGCTGAGTGGGATCAGCTCACACATGGAGGAAATTACCCGAGTAAGACCAGGGGAAGGAATCACACAATAGAAACAGGAGAATAATTCCAAAGTCCACAAAAAGCTGGGAACCATTTGTGTTCCCAGCAGGCAAAGTGAAAAACTTCATAATACATGGGGCATTGAGTGAAGTGTTCAGAGGGGTATTGCCTTCGTGGTGCGGCAGAATTGGCCCTAGACTAAGGGTTGCTCTAGTTCCACAAGTCTCAAAAGGACCACGCATCTGGGCACGGAGGCTCACGCCTGGAATCCCAGCACTTTGGGAGGCCAAGGCAGGTGGATCACCTGAGGTCAGGAGTTTGAGACCAGCTTGGTCAACATGGTGAAACCCCCATCTCTACTAAGAATACAAAAATTAGCCGGGCGTGGTTGTGCGCACCTGTAGTCCCAGCTACTCAGGAGGCTGAGCTGGGTGCATTGCTTGAACCCAGGAGGCAGAGGTTGCAGTGAGTTGAGATTGTGCCACTGCACTCCAGCCTGGGTGACAGACCGAGACTCCCTCTCAAAAAAAAAAAAAAAGAAGAAAATAAAATAAAAAGGATTATGCTATTTCCAAGTCACTTAACCACGTCCCAGAACAAAGCTCAAGGATATATTTTTTAAACAGAAGAATATTCAGCACCCAACCAGGTAAAATTCACAATATCTGGTGTCCAGTAAAAAATCACCAGGCATGGCAGGAAGTGTTGGCTCACACTTGTAATCCCAGCACCTTGGGAGGCTGAGGCAGGAGGATTGCTTGAGGCCAGGAGTTCAAGATCCAGACTGAGCAACATAGCGAGATCTCATGTCTACAAAAGTAAAACTAAAAAATTTGTCAGGTGCGGTGGTGCACACCTATAATCCCAGCTACTCAGGAGGCTGAGCTGGGTGCATTGCTTGAACCCAGGAGGCAGAGGTTGCAGTGAGCCAAGATCACACCACTGCACTCCAGCCTGGGCAACACAGCAAGATCCTGTCTCTAAAAAATAATAATCACCAGGTACGCCAAGAAGCAAGGGTTATACCCCAGGAAGAGGAGAAAAACCAGTGAAATGAAATGACAAAGATAGAATTAATAAAGAAGTTAAAACAGCTACTACAACTATTTGATATGTTCAAGAAGGTAAATGAAAACATGAGCATGTTACGGGTAAGTATGATGGCTCACACCTGTAATCCCAGCACTTTGGGAGGCTGAGGCGGGGAATCACGAGGTCAGGAGTTCGAGACCACTTGGTCAACATGGTGAAACCCTGTCTCTACTAAAAATACAAAAATTAGCTGGACATGGTGGTATGGGCCTGTAATCCCACCTACTCAGGAGGCTGAGCTGGGTGCATTGCTTGAACCCAGGAGGCAGAGGTTGCAGTGAGTCGAGATTGTGCCACTGCACTCCAGCCTGGGCAACACAGCAAGATCCTGTCTCTAAAAATAATAATAACC
>JAKGGE010002014.1:0-10993 GCA_023748175.1 Hoolock leuconedys
TTGGTGGTCTTAGCTCTGTACTTTGGTACAGGTGCAGTGGCACAATCTCGGCTCACTGCAACTCTGCCTCGGGTTCACACCATTCTTTGCATAAGCCTCTCCAAGTAGCTGGGACTACAGGCGCCCACCACACACGCCCGGCCAATTTTTTGTATTTTTTGAGTAGAGGCAGCGGTTTCATCATTGGTCTCGTCTCTGACCTAAGTGATCCATGCGTCTGGGCCTCCCAAAGTGCTGGGATTACAGGCGTGAGCCACCCAGCGCCCGGCCTTTCCACCCATATTAACAGAATTAGGTATAGATGGCTCTTTCCTGATTCTGTAAATTGTACTTCTAGGTTTGTGAGTGCGAGCAGCTTGCGTTGAGCAGACCAATTGTGTAATTTTCCTAACTGCTTCTATAAAGGTTCCTTATCACTTACTGAATACCCATTGTGTCTTTTTTTCCGTAATCACGGGAGGAACCATCTATCATCCCTGTGTCCTGAAGGAGTTCCTCCTATGTCTGGTGGACCTTCAGATTTAGATCCTTCATTAGCAAACCTGCTGGGTTGGGATTTTTTTGATAGGAAGGCTATGTGGGTTGTGTCAGTGGCCTCAGTGCTGAGGGCCTATGCCCTTGTTTACTGACAGCTAAGGTGAGGTATAGAGGGTTACAGAAGACCTTCAATTATCGAATTATAGGTTTCACATCTACCCTGGCTTTTAAAGGGAATAGAGATTTACACTGTTTTCTTTACTACTTCTATCTCTCTCTCTTCAACTTCTCCTTTTTCTCTCTGGCTCCCTCTTTGTCTCTCTGTCTCTTCCTCTCTCTTTGCTTCTCTCTCTCTCTCTCACAATGCTCTTTCTCTCTTTCCTTTTCTGCCTGTGGTATTTGTGGAATTCCCAGATGTTAGGAACTCCCTTCCTTTCCATGTGCAGCATGGACATGTAAGATTAGATTAGCATGCTTGCTATCTGTATACACATTTATTATTTTCCTCTTTCCCAGTTCTAAGGCTTGGGTAAGTGCCACTAGTTCTGCCCAACTGGGCACTGGTCCCTGAGGGAAGAGGCTTACTCAGAGTATGGTTTACATCACTAACTTCTGACATAACCTTGCTGTATCCCATTCTCCACAAATGAACTTCCAGCCGGTATATAGGTTAAGGTAAGGATTAGCTAAAGGGGGACTACAAGAGATCATCTTGGGTGGCATAAGCCTAGACTATAATTTGTTGGCAGTCATACTTGACTGGTTCCCCATCCTCTGGGAGAAAGAGTGGCAGGTTGAGCTAACTCATGTACGTATTTGAAGAACCAGTCCATCAAGGAGTAGTGCTGTATCTAGAGGCAGTTGTCTGACTAATAGAAACTTCCTTTGGCACCTGGTATACCATTTACATCATGAGTAGTAGTCCAGACAGTGAGATCTTTTTCCTTGTATTATTTTGATAGCCTCTGACACTAAGATGACCACTGCTGCAACTACCCATGACAGTCAGATGACCTTTTGCTACTACATCAATTTCCTTGGGTATGCCACTGGTTGTGGGGTTGTTCCACGAGTCTGAGTAAGGACTCCAAGAGCTATCCCTGTTCTCTCTATGATGTATAAAGAGAATTTTTGTCCTGTGAGAAGGTTTAAAGCTGGAGCTTGTACTAGGGCCTGCTTTAAGGTTTTGAAGGCTGTTTTTGCCTCTGGTTTCCATTCTACTAGATGAGTATTTGCTCTCTGGGTCTCGTTGATTAGAGTATAGAGGGGCCTGGCTATCTCACTGTATCTGGGGCTCCATAGTCAGCAAAGCCCGATTATTCAAAGACCCCTGCAATTTTAATGTCTTGGGGTGAGGGATAAGCCGGTATGGCTGTATTCATTCCTTGTACTGAGGGGCCCTATGGTCCCTCTGGCTAAGATAGGCCTAGATATTTGACCTGCTGGCAGGCAAGCTGGGCCTTTGACCTAGATGCAGCACTTGATTGGCTAAGAAGTTCAAGAGATTTAGAGGTAGCCTGCTGGCACTGGGGGCTTCAAACTGAGTGGCAAAGTAAAATCAGCCACATACTGAAGGACCAGGTGCCTGGACTTGAGAAGTGGCCTAGATCTTAGCCAGTGCCTGATGAAACAGGTGAGGGGCTATCCCTAAACCCTTGGAACTAAGACCATCAAAATGGTTGGGATATGTGGTCTCTACTGGGATCCTCAAAGGCAAAGAGAAACTGGGAGGTCAGAGTGCAGGGAATACAGAATAAGGCATCCTTGAGGTCCAGACCATGAACCATTCTGCTTCCTCTGGTATTTGAGGCAGGGGTATAGGGGTTGGGTACAACTGGACTCAGAGGGAATTACTACTCATTGATAGGTCTAAGATCTTGCACTGGTTTCCACTGACTGTTTGGTTTGGCCTTCCTAGAATTGGGGTGTTGCAGGGACTGCATTTCCTTATTAAGCCTGGAGCTTTTAAGTGTTTAACAATATCCTGTAATCGCTTTGGAGTTTTGGGCCTTAAGGGGATATTGCCTTTGATAAGGAAAGTGGGTGGGAACTTTTTAGCCTGATTTGGATTGGGGGCATTTTTGCCCTTCAAGGTGTCCTTCAATGCCCAGACTTCAGATTCGATTCCCTCCTCAAGTAGGGGACAACAGATGGGTAGGATTGTTCCTATATTCATGTAGATGATAGCTCAGCTTTGGCTAATACATCCCTCTAATAAAGGGGTGTGGGACTTTCAGGCATAACAAAGAAGGTATGAAAGAGGAAAGTTCCCAATTACAACTGAGGAGGTGGAGAAATACCTAGTTACAGGCTGTCCCAGAATTCCTCAGATGGTGATGGACCTTGAGGACAGTCATCCAGGACAGGAGATTAATACTGAGAAGGCCATGCCAGTGTCCAGGAGGAAGTCAATTTCCTGGCCCTCAAAGGTTTAATGTACCTGGGGCTCAGTGAGGGTGATGACATGAGCTGGTTCTTGCCCCGGGCACCCTCAGTCCTGTTGTTGGATCATCTGGTTGGGGACTTCTGACCCAGAGAACATTTGTCCTCTGGGGCAGTGCACCTCCAGTGATTGCACAGCATAACAGACATGGATGAGAGTGACTATTTCTCATTGGACAATCTTTATTAAAAGTGTCCTTATGACACACTGACAACAAGCCTACGGGTGATTGGCCTGCTCCATTTTCTGTCCTCTCACAAACAACCAAGGTTTCATCTATCCCCAAGCCATGACTAAAGCTGCAGCCTTTCTCTGAAGTCTTGCTTTTGCTTTTTTGGCCAGCACAGCACACTCTTTTCTTTTTCTTTTTTTTTGGATGGAGGCTGGGTGCAGTGGCATGATCTTGGCCCCTGCAGCCTCTGCCTCCAGGTTCAGTGATTCAGAAGGGAAGGAAGGTGGATAGATGGCTTCATCCAATTATCTGGCCGGATGATAGAGGAGAAACAATGCAGATGGCTGAAGAGGAAAATAGAATAAATAGGGGGGTAATCCCTTCAGTTTAACAGCTCATTGAACCAATGCTCCCAACTCTGAAGAGTTGGGGTTGTTAAGAGCCCTTTCCCAAAGCCTGACCCGTGTCTTTGGTCTGATGGCAGCTGAGGTAAAACTTTCACTGCTGACAGGTTACTTGGTATTTGCCCCGAATTCTAAGGAAAAATGGGACAGAATAGCCGAAAGGCTGTTTTGTACTCACTGCTTGGTGATGAGCAATAGTCTCACCTCTTGGCAATAGGCAAAATAGTCCTTCATTGTTCCCAAAATGTGTCCAGAATTGAATTTGGGTTCTTAGTCTCACTGACTTCAAGAATGAGGCCATGGACCTCAGCGGTTAGTGTTACAGTTCTTAAAGATGGGTGTGTCGGGTTTCTTTCAGATGTTCAGATGTGTCTGGTATTTGCCTTCTGGTGGGTTCCTGATCTCGCTGACTTCAGGGTGAGCTGGGAGACCTTCACAGTGAGGTGGTTGCAGCTCTTAAAGGTGGCACATCTGGAGTTGTGGTTCCCTTATGGTGGTTCATGGTCTCACTGGCCTCAGGAGTGAAGCTGCAGACCTTTGAGGTGAGTGTTACAGCTCATAGGATTGGCAAGTCTGGATTTGTTCTTTTTCCTTCTGGTGGGTTCATGGTCTCACTGGCCTCAGGGTGAAGCGCAGACCTTCACAGTGGTGTGACAGCTCTTAAAGGCGGCGCAAACCCAAAGAGTGAAGGCAGCTTGGCAAGGTTATTTTACAAACAGCAAAAGAACAAAGCTTCACAGTGTGGAAGGGGACCCAAGCGGAGTTGTGGTGCGCTTGTGGTGGCCTGCTTTTGTCCTATCTGGCCCCACTACATCCAGGATTGGTCATTTACAAGAAAGCTGGTTGGTCAGTTTTGCAGAGAGCTGATCTGTCCATTTGACAGGTTCTGATTGGTGTGTTTACAAACCTTTAGCTAAACACAGAGTGCTGATTGGTCGCGTTTCCCTATCCTTTAGCTAGACACAAAGTTCTCAAGTCCCACCCAACCCAGAAGCCCAGCTGGCTTCACCTCTCAATGACACTTGCCTGCGGGACTTTGTGGCACCTAGCCCAGGCACTCTGGCAGCCCAGAGGAGCTCATCCCAGTCAAGCCCAGCAGCTGTCAGCCCAGGGGCTCATTCCCTGATCAAGCCCAGCAGGTACCGGCCAACCACCCACGAGTGCGAGGCCACCCGCGCCCACCTGGAACCCGTGTCGGGCCAAGAGAACCACATGCAGCCCCAGCTCCCGCCCGCACCTCTCCCTCCAGCACACGCCCCACAGCGAGGCGGCTCTGTCTCGGCCAGCCCAGAGAATTTGGGTACAGCGGGTGGGCTGAAGACTCCTTGAGCATAGCGAGAGCAGGCATAAGGCGAGGAGGTGCCAAGGGGAGTGAGCAAGTGCTGCTGCTTGGGTGTCACCTGAGTACTTGTTTATTCATTAGCATTTTCCTGCGAACTGTAAGATGTGGTCAGGACCATGTCTTTCTTGTTCACCTAGTAACTGGCACATAGTATGTTCATTTGGTCCTTTGCATTTTCATTCATTTAACAGACACTTGTTGGGTACCCTCTATAGATCAAAGTAATAGAGTTAATATAGGTAAAACTTTAGGCAGAAACTGAGAGCACCTGAAGATGGGTAAAAGTAGATGGGAAAGTACCACTAGATAAGCTGTATACGACAGTAATATGTCTCTTTTTAAGCCAAGAAAATATCTGGCAGGCACAAAACTTTATTTATCTTTATAGCCTCTATGGTGGAATGGAATAGTAAGAGCCAGTGCTGGTAAGGGTGGAGGTTGGATGAAAGAGCGAATAAATGGGACTAGGTTTATGCAGCCTTCCAAATTCCTGCCTCTAATGGCATTTAAGAGCCCAGCCTTTTAAAGAAGCTACTCTGGAGGCGCTGACACCCAGTAGAATTTCTCTATGTTTGAGATTTTAACATTTATTTCTGAGTGCGAGATGCATTTTAATCAAGGGGATGGGGAGAGGCTAATACTACTCTGTTCCTGTGTACCCAAGTGGTCAAATGTTCTTAACTCTGTTTTCAAAAGTTTTGCTGTCTTGTTTTGAAACTGGAATTGAAGAGATGGCATACAAATGTCCAGTGGGAAGGAAATAGACAAACTAAGAAAAATAGCAAAGCCTACTGATACCAACAAAATTGTAAAAATTCATGATTCTCTCCTGAAAATTTGTGCTTATGGCCATACCTGGGAGTTAAGGCTTGAGGGATTTCAATATCTGAAAAGTAGCTGGCCTTATAAACTGTACTTGGTCTTATAAGTGTTTGAGAAAAATTCTCAAGGAAAAGCATGAAGTGCTAGAGAAAATGTCTTGCATAAAGTCTTTCCTTTAATTTGGACTTAAAAAACTGTCTTTCAAGTAACACAGAATGGAGTATTAAGGAAGTGGCTATGGAGATAATTTCAGTCTTTCGTGTTTTAGTAAACTCTCCAAATCTTAACTGCAAAGGAATTGTCGCAGGCACTAGTCACGAATTCCAAAGAAAGCCAAGGGAGCTTTGCCAAAGGTTGTGGTCTAATACGTTTGGCTCGGAAGAGTATAAGACTTCTCTAGTTTGAGTACATAGGAAGTTAGAGTGATTCCCTGAACTACATATACTTTAAAATTAGATTTGAAGTAGCAGAGACCATTCAAATTCTGATTTTAATTATTCATGTGAATTCAAATGAATAGAAGATATAGTGGAACAAAATAGACAAGGATGTCAGGGGTGCATGTAGCACTTGGGACTTGAGGGCTGGAATTCCAACTAGGAGAAAGGCTTTGAGGTAGGAATTGGAATGGTAAGATCAAAGGTAAAACATTAATCCACATACGCCCGGTTAGAATAGAGCTAACATAAAAACTAAAATGGTTGTAGGGGTGTGGGATAGTCACACAAGTGGAAGTTGATGTGGGGAACCAGGAAAGAGCAGCAATGTCAATAGGGCTGACATATGAGCCTAGATGAATTTTTGGGGGTTCCAGGACTTAACTGGGATACTGGGCTCGCATTTGGGTATACAGCAAGGATAAAAAGCAGACTTGTCATAAATTACTTGGAAGCAAATGTTGTGAGGAGGTACTCAGGTTAGGGAGGGCCGCAATTTACCCTTCACCTGTGATAATACACTTTATCCTCTACTCTACTTGGTATATAGTTCACTCTGTGGGTTGCTTTCTGTGAATGTATGGGAATGGTGACATCTCACCCATACAAACAACGGCAATTACAGATCATCTTGTCCTCATGCCTCTCGACGGAGCTCTTTTCTGCTGGGCTCAGTATTTCCATTGCTGCCAGAATATTCCATCCGCAGTGCTGCTTTGCCAATTTATCTTCCTGAGTCTGCAGTTCATGACCTGTAACCTTCTTCTGGTGAGCTGGAATTACACAGAAAATCAGGAACATTCATTTTTTACCTTTGTTGGAACCAACTGGGGTGCTTGATTGGAAGCCTCAGTGTAGTCCTTGACAAGTTGAACTGAATCACTGACTGACTCTTGAAAGCCCCCCTTCTCCCTCTCTCCTGGGCCCCTGATTTCAGGCAGGTCCTCATCTTCGTAGACTCCCAGTGTGAGAGGTCCAGGGGTTGGGGAGGGACAGAAATGAGGCAGTGATGAATGAAGTCAAGAATTAGAGGATGCCCTGGAGGTCACTCACAAATTCTCACGGAGGCTCCACTGCGACCTCCAGCGTGCTGAGCACCTTCCCTATCTCTGGTTTCTCTCCCCATCTGACCCGGTGCTGGGTTTGGCTGAGGGGCGGCTGTAGGAGTGCTCAGGAGAAGCAGCGTGCCGCGAGGGAATCACACGTGGTCCAGCCCTCAAGTGGGAGAGAGACCTTGTTGGCAGAGGGAATGGGGGAGCAGGGAATGAGAGGGGAGGGAGAGCGATCTTGGCAAAGTTTTTTCTTTTCCATAATTACGGGAAAGCTAGGATTTAAAAAATTATTGTTATTATAATTATTATTATTGAGGGCAAACCAGGGCTGGCAGGGGAACTTCTGCTTTTATCTTTCAGGTTTGACACTTGGCACTGACTTTGATACTTGGAATTTTGAGGTTAGGGACTTCAGAGAATTTGGCAGCACAATATTGGGAGAAACGGAATTTCAGGAGATGGATTGATCCTCCTGGTTGACATGTTTCTGGGAAGTGGGTGAGTGGGTTTGATTGAGAATTTTATTTTGGGCTCTTGCACTGATGGTGGGAAGAAAATTCATGGCAGCACTTCTCATAATAATTCTCTCCCCTGAAAAGAAGATTATGATAAAGAATAATTTGGAATAATAAGTAACAAGATAAATTAGAAAAGCGTTGACTTTCAGATGACCAGTCAAGTGTGGCTTTTTCACATCTTTTTTCTCCTGCAATGATTTGCTCCCCAAGTCCCTGCACTGCAATACCAGTCTAACACTTTGTGGGGCTCAAATTGTAAATTATTGGCCAATGT
Source organism: Hoolock leuconedys (assembly GCA_023748175.1). NCBI lineage: Eukaryota > Metazoa > Chordata > Mammalia > Primates > Hylobatidae > Hoolock > Hoolock leuconedys. The sequence continues at coordinate 7,942 of JAKGGE010002014.1, forward strand.
ATACATATCAAGCTATACTCTGAGATAAGCAAGTTCTAATTTGTGGAAAAAGGATTAAATATTTCTGTTTTCTGAAAAGAAAAATGTAGAGTATCTTCCTAGCCTAGACCCTATACTTCAATATCCAAGGACTCCATTAACCCCAATGTATCTTTCACAATTCATCCCCTCACTGCTTTCTCATGGGGCCTTCTATTCTATGAAACATTTCTTCTCCCCTCCCCTGTCATTTCTTCTTCTTTTATAATGTTTTTCCATTTCTTCCCAGCACTTCAATCCAAAGCCTCCTTTTCTTTCAAACTCATATATTGAGTTTTACCTGGTACAAAGAAACATTTTTGATTAAATTTACTTTACAGTGGTTTAAGATTTTCAGAATAATCTCACTTAAACATACCTGTAGCCTAAGAATGATTTACAAGTTGACTCATGTGTGTGTAGCTTTTTGCTAGTACAGTCTGAATTCCTGAGCAACATCCTTTCCTTATTTTTGTGTTTTGTTAAAGCCTCAAATAGAAATATGAATCCATAGGAGGCACTCAAGTAATGCTTACTCAACAGATGAAGACATCCTCTGTACTACTGTGATCCCCCTAACAGGTAGTAGGAGTGATTTTGTAAGAGAACAAATGTTTAGTTTTTATGATTCTTTGTTACTTGAGGGTATATATAATTTATATTGCTTGAAGTTATAGTGTACTGTCTTAGTGTGGGAATATTAGGGTAAATAATTTTACTTTTACCAACATTTTTGTTCTTAACATCTAACTACTTGTCCCATTTATTTGGGGTAAGAAGGTCTCGAGGTTGCTGTTTTGGTGGTTCTGTAGTATCCACGAGACTAATGAAATTGGACTGTATGTGTCAGCACAGGTGCATTTCAGGTTTATTCAATGTACCATCATCTTCCCAAAACTGTGGGTGGAGGGAGCAGTGATTAATCTATGGACATTGTATAGGTATATAGATATAAACAGACCTGGAATGTATCCTGCAGATGCCCAGGATTGGAACCGCTTTTTGTACACAGATGTCTTTTTTTGTTGTTGAGTCTTTGGTTTTGTAAAAGTTGTTGAGTGGTCTTTTATCAATGTCACTGGGGCTCTAATAACTTTTAAGGGTGACTGATTCTGTGCTGCAGATCTTATTTCCTTGTGTTTCAACTCAACAGTGAGTGTTCAATTAATGACTCTTCACCATAGTGAATGGAAAGTGTTTGTTGAGAATTACTTATTTCTCTTTCAAACCTGTAAGGATATTATGTGCCAGATGGTTAATTCCCACAGGTTAATGGGTGTACCTACACACTTCATGATTGAAAATATCCTTCCGACATTTTCCTGTAATTTGAAAGAATGGCTATAGTTTTAATTTACATTTGTATGAAGTATCGTTTGCAGTTTTTCTACTGATACATTGAAAAATAGATTTTTTATTATAATGTGTGAAATATATACCACTTTAGTTATATATTCTTCTGGTGTATAGGACTTAAATACTTTACAGAAATATAAGTTTTTGATAAACTTTTAATGTACATTTTAATTATCACTCACATTTTAACTTAGTAAGGACATAGCTTTCAATGTGTGTGTGTGTGTGTGGAAGGGGCAATTGTTAGCAGTAAAATGGAATCATTCTTGTGTCTGTATTTCAACAAGATTTATATTTTTCCCAACTAAAGAAAACTTCTACTGTAATGTCAATTTACAGGCTAATAATTTATAATAGTTAAAGAGGAAGGAGAGTTCTTATAAGACAGCAATGTAAAATGCCCAAAGACTGGCATGAGCAAAAATTACATTTGAACCTGCTTTTGAGAAAGACCAAATAGAGTCATCACAATTTAAAATATTTTCAAGTAGTTGAGTAATGATAGTTTATACACATAGAGCTAAGTTTATATAATATTGTATGTTTTAGGAGTTTCAGGCTATAAAGGGTGTTAACGCAAAAACCTAAGAAACCCATAACACAAATTATACCAACATGCAACACATTTAGAGTTTTTTTTAAAAAAAGAAAAACATATAAGTGGCTGAGCTACGGTGGCTCAAGCCTGTGATCCCAGCACTGTGGGAGGCGAGCAGGCAGATCCGAGGTCAGGAGAGATTGAGACCATCCTGGCTAACGCGGTGAAACCCGCCCTTACTCTACTAAAAATACAAAAAATTAGCTGGGCATGATGGCGAAGCCTGTAGTCCCAGCTACTTGGGAAACTGAGGCAGGAGAATGATGTGAACCCAGGAGGCGGAGCTTGCGTGGTGAGCGAGATAATGGCAAATAGAGCTGAAAATAGCTACTTCTGGTATGCTTCTAAACTAACATATATACTCCACTAAAGTCTAAAATTTAAAACAAAATATAACCTACTTTATGTCTCTCTAATACACTAATACTTTTTAAAGACTTCTACCGGAAATGACCCAACCGCAAGGTAAAAGAAATGTATAGATGCTCAGTATCTCACGAAAACATGTAATTTAAAGCTTTCTTACAAAGAAATCTTCAGACCTAGATGACACCTCTGGAAAATGCTTTCAAATATGTAATGAAGAAAAAAATACATTCTAACAAAAATTATCCAGAAAACAGGGGAAAAATTTCTTAATTTATAGTAGAATAACCCTGATGCCCAAATCTTACAACAACAATGTAGGACTGGAAAGTATAGCCCAATATATATTTCAGAATCTAGATGGAAAAATCCTACCAAAAATATTATCCATAAAATTCCACCTAGTGGTATATTTAAAAATCATAGATTTTATATAAAACTAATTGGAGTTTTGCCAGGATTGGAAGTTTGGTTCATATTTTAAAATGAATCAGTGTAATTCATCAAACTAGAAAAAATAGAAAACTTTATGAACATTTCAAACGAATGTGGAAAAAGCACTTAGTAAAATTTTACATCTGTTAATAAAGAAAGCCCATTTGATGATTTTGGTATATTGATAAAAAAGCTCTTAATAAGATTCTACACTTGTTCATGATTTGTTTAATTCAGTAAGTTAGGAACAGGAGGGTATTTTCTAATCTGATAAGAGTC
>JAKGGE010002471.1:0-10968 GCA_023748175.1 Hoolock leuconedys
AGCTGAAAATAGCTACTTCTGGTATGCTTCTAAACTAACATATATACTCCACTAAAGTCTAAAATTTAAAACAAAATATAACCTACTTTATGTCTCTCTAATACACTAATACTTTTTAAAGACTTCTACCGGAAATGACCCAACCGCAAGGTAAAAGAAATGTATAGATGCTCAGTATCTCACGAAAACATGTAATTTAAAGCTTTCTTACAAAGAAATCTTCAGACCTAGATGACACCTCTGGAAAATGCTTTCAAATATGTAATGAAGAAAAAAATACATTCTAACAAAAATTATCCAGAAAACAGGGGAAAAATTTCTTAATTTATAGTAGAATAACCCTGATGCCCAAATCTTACAACAACAATGTAGGACTGGAAAGTATAGCCCAATATATATTTCAGAATCTAGATGGAAAAATCCTACCAAAAATATTATCCATAAAATTCCACCTAGTGGTATATTTAAAAATCATAGATTTTATATAAAACTAATTGGAGTTTTGCCAGGATTGGAAGTTTGGTTCATATTTTAAAATGAATCAGTGTAATTCATCAAACTAGAAAAAATAGAAAACTTTATGAACATTTCAAACGAATGTGGAAAAAGCACTTAGTAAAATTTTACATCTGTTAATAAAGAAAGCCCATTTGATGATTTTGGTATATTGATAAAAAAGCTCTTAATAAGATTCTACACTTGTTCATGATTTGTTTAATTCAGTAAGTTAGGAACAGGAGGGTATTTTCTAATCTGATAAGAGTCTACTAAAAGATATAGTTAATGGCAAAGTTTTAATGCAATTAAACAAGGATAAGGAAATAATATCAATTATCAGCACTTTATTCAGCATTTCACTGGAGTTTCAAAGCAGTTCAAAATAAAGCCAGAAAAAAAATATAAATTTTCTGCAGAAAATTACAAGAATCTACAAAAAAAATTAAAAATAAGAAGAATTTACAAATAAATGTTTTAATAATCAGTCACCTCCATTTTCTTTATCTGAAAATAACTGAAAAATGAAATTCAATTAAAAAACAAAGTCATTTATAATATGTAACATCTAAAGGGTCCATTACCTAGGATTACATAAATAGAAACATTGCAAGGAGCTTTTCCTTGAGGACCATAAAACATTGGTGAGAAAATTAATATCAAAATAACTAAATAGATACCTCTGTATATTGACTGAAAGAGCACAACGATGATAAAATGCCAATCTCCCACTCAAATCAACATAATCTCTATCAAATCCCAGCCCATTTATTTTGCAAACTGACAATTTATTCTAAAATATTACACACTTAGAAATGCAAGGACTTTATATAGTCAAGAAAATAATACAGACAGAAAAACTAAACAGGAAAACTTATACTACCAAATATCAAAGCTTTTATAAGGCTAAAAATAATTAAGATGGTGAAATAATACAACAAAAGGTAAACAAATGGGAAACAAATTAGAGGTTCAGAAATGCCTCACTCAAAAAATACTTAGCTGGCTTTGATAAAACACTATTGCAATTCAATGTATAAAGGATGTCTTTTTTAATTTTATTATTATACTTTGGAGTATTAGGGCACATGTGCACAATGTGCAGGTTTGTTATATGTATCCATGTGCCATGTTGGTGTGCTGCACCTATTAACTTGTCATTTAGCATTGGGTATATCTCTAATGCTGTCCCTCCACTCCCACAACTCACAGCAGTCCCGGTATGATGTTCCCCTTCCTGTGTCCATGAGTTCTCATTGTTCCAATTCCACCTATGGTGAGAACATGGGGTGTTTGGTTTTTTGTCCTTGCGATGGTTTACTGAGAATGATGTTTTCCAGTTTCATCCATGTCCCTACAAAGGACATGAACTCATCATTTTTAAGCTGCATAGTATTTATGGTAGCCCATATGTGCCACATTTTCTTAATCAGTCTATCGTTGTTGGACATTTGGGTTGGTTCCAAGTCTTTGCTATTGTGAATAGTGCCACAATAAACATATGTGTGCATGTGTCTTTATAGCAGCATGATTTATAGTCCTTTGGGTATATACCCAGTAATGGGATGGCTGGGTCAAATGGTATTTCTAGTTCCGAGATCCCTGAGGAATATACGCGAGCTTCAATGGTTGAACTAGTTTACAGTCCACCAACAGTGTAAAAGTGTTCCTATTTCTCCACATCCTCTCCAGCACCTGTTGTTTCCTGACTTTTTAATGATTACCGACAAACTGGTGTGAGATGGTATCTCACTGTGGTTTGATTTGCATTTCTCTGATGGCCAGTGATGATGAGCATTTCTTCATGTGTTTTGGCTGCATAAATGTCTTCTTTTTGAAGTGTCTGTTCGTGTCCTTTGCCCACTTTTTGATGGGGTTGTTTGTTTTCTTGTAAATTTGTTTGAGTTCATTGTAGATTCTGGATATTAGCCCTTTGTCAGATGAGTAGGTTGCAAAATTTTCTCCCATTCTGTAGGTTGCCTGTTCCTCTGATGGTAGTTTCTTTGCTGTGCAGAAGCTCTTTAGTTTAATTAGATCCCATTTGTCAATTTTGGCTTTTGTTGCCATTGCTTTTGGTGTTTTAGACACTTAGAGTCCTTACACCTGTGTCTGAATGGTGTGCCTAGGTTTTCTTCTAGGGTTTTATGGTTTTAGGTCTAACATTTAAGTCTTTAATCCATCTTGAATTAATTTTTGTATAAGGTGTAAGGAAGGGATCAGTTTCAGCTTTCTACATATGGCTAGCCAGTTTTCCCAGCACCATTTATTAAATAGGGAATCCTTTCCCCATTTCTTGTTTTGTCAGGTTTGTCAAAGATCAGATAGTTGTAGATATGAGGCATTATTTCACAGGGGCTCTGTTCTGTTCCATTGATCTATGTCTCTGTTGTGGTACCAATTTACCATGCTGTTTTGGTTACTGTAGCCTTGTAGTATAGTTTGAAGTCAGGTAAGCATTGATGCCTCAGCTTTGTTCTTTTGGCTTAGGATTAGCAGTGCGGGCTCTTTTTTGGTTCCATATGAACTTTAAAGTAGTTTTTTCCAATTCTGTGAAAGTCATTGGTAGCTTGATGGGGATGGCATTGAATCTATAAATTACCTTGGGCAGTATGGCCATTTTCCATATTGATTCTTACAACCATGGGCATGGAATGTTCTTCCATTTGTTTGTATCCTCTTTTATTTCATTGAGCAGTGGTTTGTAGTTCTCCTTGAAGGGTCCTTCCCGCATCCCTTGTAAGTTGGATTCCCTAGGTATTTTATTCTCTTTGAAGCAATTGTGAATGGGAGTTCACTCATGATTTGGCTCTCTGTTTGTCTGTTATTGGTGTACAAGAATGCCTTGATTTTGTACATTGATTTTCTGTCCCTGAGACTTTGCTGAAGTTGCTAATCAGCAGGAGATTTTTGGGCTGGGGCGATGGGGTTTCCAGATACACAATCATGTCATCTGCAAACAGGGACAATTGACTTCCTCTTTTCCTAGTAGACCATACATTTCCTTCTCCTGCCCACAGTTGCCTGGCCAAACTTCCAGCACTATCTTGAATAGGAATGGTGAGAGGGGCATCCAAGCTGTCTTGTGCCAGTTTTTTCAAGGGGATACTTCCGTTTGCCCATTCAATTATGATATTGGCTGTGGGTTTGTCATAGATGAAAGCTCTTATTATTTTGAGATGTCGTCCCATCAATACCTAATTTATTGAGAGTTTTTAGCATGAAGGTTGTTGAATTTTGTCAAAGGCCTTTTCTGCATCTATTAGAGATAATCATGTGGTTTTGTCTTTGGTTCTGTTTATATGCTGGATTACACTTGTGGTTGTGTATGTTGAACCAGCCTTGCATCCAGAGGGATGGAAGCCCACTTGATTATGGTGGATAAGCTTTGATGTGCTGCTGGATTCGATTTGCCAGTATTTTGTGGGGATTTTTTGCATCAATGTTCACTTGAAGGATATTGGTCTGAAATTCTCTTTTTTAGTTATGTCTCTACCAGGCTTTGGTATCAGGACGATGCTGGCTTCATAAAATGTGTTAGGGGAGGATTCCTCTTTTCTATCGATTGGAATAGTTTCAGAAGGAATGAACAGTTCCTCCTTGTACCTCTAGTAGAATTTGGCTGTGTGAATCCATCAGGTCCTGGACTCTTTTTGGTTGGTAAGCTATTGATTATTGCCACAATTTCAGAACCTGTTATTGGTCTATTCAGAATTCAACTTCTTCCTGGTTTAGTCTTGGGAGGGTGTATTTTTCGAGGTATTTATCCATTTCTTCTAGATTTTTCTAGTTTATTTACTTAGAGGTGTTTGTAGTATTCTCTGATGGTGGATTGTATTTCTATTAGGATGGGTGAGTGATATCCCCTTTTTCATTTTTATTGCATCTATTTGGTTATTTCTCTCTTCTTTGTAAGAAATCTTGCTAGCGGTCTATCAATTTTGTTGATCTTTTCAAAAAACCAGCTCCTGGATTCATTAATTTTTTTAGGAGTTTTATTGTCTCTATTTCCTTCCAGTTCTGCTCTGATTTTTTTAGATTCTTCTGCTAGCTTTTGAATGTGTTTGCTTTGCTTTTCTAGTTCTTTTCGACTGTGATGTGGTGTAATTTTGGATCTTTCCTGCTTTCTCTTGTGGGCATTTAGTACTGTAAATTTCCCTCTACACACTGCTTTGAATGTCCATAGATTCTGGTATGTTGTGTCCTTGTTCTCATTGGTTTCAAAGAACATCTTGATTTCTGCCTTCATTCGTATGTACCTAATAGTCATTCAGGAGCAGGTTGTTCATGTTCCATGTAATTGGAGGCGGTTTTGAGTGAGTTTCCACAATCCTGAGTTCTAGTTTGATTACTGTGGTCCCCAGAGACAGTTTATTATAATTTCTGTTCTTTTACATTTGCTGAGGATAGCTGCTTCAACTATGTGGTCAATTTGGAATAGGTGTGGTGTGGTGCTGAAAAAAATGTATATTCTGTTAATTTGGGGTGGAGAGTTCTGTAGATGTCTATTAGGTCCACTTTGTGCAGAGCTGGGGTCCAATTCCTGGATATCCTTGTTAACTTTCTGTCTCATTATTTCTTTCCCTGAAATGCTGACAGTGGGATGTTAAAATCTCCCATTATTATTGTGTAGGAGTTTAAGTCCTTTATGGAGTCACTCAGGACTTGCTTTATGAATCTAGGGTGCTCCTGTGTTGGTTGCCTATATATTTAGGATAGTTAAGCTCTCCTTGTTGAATTGATCCCACTTTTATTATATTAATAGCCTTCTTTGTGTCTTTTGATCTTTGATGTTTTTTTAAAGTCTATTTTATCAGGGGCTAAGTTGGAACTCCTGCCTTTTTTTGTTTCCATTTGCTTGATAGATCTTCCTCCATCCCTTTATTTTGAGTCTATTGTGTCTCTGCGTGAGATGGGTTTCCTAGATACAGCACATTGATGGGTCTTGACTCTCCTTATCCAGTTTGCCAGTCTGTGTCTTTTAATTTAGACATTTAGCCATTTACATTTTAACGTTAATATTGTTATGTGTGAATTTGATCCTATCATTATGATGTTAGTTGGTTATTTTGCTGGTTAGTTGATGCAGTTTCTTCTAGCCTCCATGGTCTTTACAATTTGGCATGTTTTTGGGGGCTGGTACCGGTCTTTCTTTCCATGTTTGAGTGTTTCCTTCAGGAGCTCTTAGGGCAGGCTGGGTGGTGACAAAATCCTCCAGTGTTTGCTTCTCTGTAAGTATTTTATTTCTCTTTCACTTATGAAGCTTAGTTTGGCTGAATCTGAAATTCTAGTTTGAAAATTCTTTTCTTTAAGAATGTTGAATATAGGTCCCCACTCTCTTCTGGCTTGTAGAGTTTCTGCCGAGATCAGTTGTTAGTCTGATGGGCTTCCCTTTGTGGTAGCCCAACCTTTCTCTCTGGCAGCCCTTAACGTTTTTCCTTCATTTCAGCTTTGGTGAGATCAACTATTATGTGTCTTGGGTTGCTCTTCTTGAGGAGTACCTTGTAGGCGTTCTCTGTATTTCCTGAATCTGAATGTTGGCCTGCCTTGCTAGATTGAAATTTCTAATAGATAATATTGCAGAGTGTTTTCCAACTTGGTTCCATTCTCCCATCATTTCAGGTACACCAATCAGGCGTGGGTGGTCTTTTCACATAGTCCCAAATTTCTTAGAGCTTTGTTCATTTCTTTTTTATTCTTTTCTCTAAACTTCCCTTCTCCTTCCATTTCATCTTCCATCACACTGATACCCTTTCTTTGGTGTGCCTCAACAAGAACTTCTGCAATCTTGCGTAGTTCTCGAAACTTGCCTTTCAGCCCCATCAGCTCCTTTAAGCCCTTCTCTCCATTTAGTTCTAGTTTATGTTTCGTAATTTTTTTCAAAGTTTTAACTTCTTTGCTATTGTTTTGAATTTCTTCCCGTAAACTCAAATTAGTTTGATCGTCTGAAGCCTTCTTCTCTCAACTTGTCACAATCATTCTCTATCAGCTTTGTTCCATTGCTGGTGAGGAACTGTTCCTTTGGAGGAGGAGGAGGTGCTCTGCTTTTACAGTTTCCATTTTTTCTATGTTTTCCCCATCTTTGTGGTTTTATCTACTTTTTGGTCTTTTGATGATGGTGATGTACAGGTGGATTTTTTTGTGTGGATGTCCTTTCTGTTTGTTAGTTTTCTTTCTACCAGACAGGACCCTCAGCCTGGAGTCTGTTGGAGTTTGCTGGGGTCCTCCAGACCTCGGCTGAGTGTCCGGCAGCGGTGGCTGCAGAACTGTGATTTTAGGTGAGACCACAAACTCAGCCCGTCTGATGTAGTTCCTCTGGAGTTTGTCTTGGGAGGTACCTGTGAGTGTGGTGTCAGTCTGTCCCCTACTGGGGGTGCCTCCCAGTTAGGCTGCTCGGGGTCAGGGACCCACTTTGGGAGGCAGTCTGTCGTTCTCAATTCTCAGCTGGAGTGCTGGGAACCCACTACTCTCTTCAAAGCTGTCAGACAGGGACATTTAAGTCTGCACAGGTTCCTGCTGAATTTTTTGTTTGTCTATGCCCTGCCCCCCAGGGTGGAGCCACAGAGCAGGCAGGCCTCCTTGAGCTGTGATGGGCTCCACCCAGTTGGAGCTTCCTGGCTGCTTTGTTTTACCTAAGCAAGCCACCAGGCAATGGCAGTGCCCCTCCCCAAGCGTCGCTGCCACCTTGCAGTTTGATCTCCAGACTGCTGTGCTGGCAATCAGCGGATTCCCCTGGGCATAGGACCCTCTGAGCCAGGTGCAGGACACAATCTCCTGGTGTGCCATTTTCAAGCCCGTTGGAAAGAAAGCACAGTAGGGGTGGGAGTGACCAGTTTTCAGGTGCCATCTGTTGCTCCTTTCTTTGACTAGGAAGGGAACTCTGACTATGCACTTCAGGTGGGCAATGCACTTGCCCCTGCTTTTAGCTCATGGGGTACCTGCACAACTGTCCTGCACCCACTCTTTGGCACTCCTAGTGAGATGGCGGTACCTCAAATGGAAATGAAATCACCCATCTTCTGTGCAGCTCTGCAGCTGGGAGCTGTGGAGCTGGAACTGTTCTCTTCAGCCATTGTGGCTCCACCCCAAGGATGTCTTTTTAAGTGGTTTTGCAGGTCAGTTTTAGATATCCATATAAGATAGAGATAACCTAAATCCATAAATATCATGCATAAAAAAATCATATATTTAAGGACCATCAAAACCTAAATGCGATGTAAAACAAGATTTTCATAGGAAAATATAGAACATTGTGTGTCATGATGCGTTTCTCTTTCTTAAACAGTATATAAAATAGCACTTATCATAAAAGAAAAGAATGAAATATTAAACTTTTATTATATCTATCTGACAATGTAATATTAATATATATAATGCTTATAAACCAGGTATTATACTTGCTGGAAGGAAGGTACTTTTGCTGGAAAGCACTTACCGCAGCTTTAGAATATTTTATTAAGCAGGTAGTATTTTCTCAGAAATATTTACACTGGGAAAATCAAGCTTGATCAAACAGCCCAAGAAAATGATGATATCAGTAAAATTAGAAACCCAGCACAAACAGTGTCTATACTCTGAAATAAAAAATTTTCTACAAAGAAGTTATTCCTGAATTACAGCATTTCCTCTAGCACAGGATGTTTTTTTGATGAGTATGGAAAATAAATACAACACAAAAGAAAAAATGGGCAAAGGCTTCCAAAAGAACTTCACAAGTAATATATCAGTATGATCAATAAGAATGTGGAAGTAAGTTCAATATCATGAGTATCTAATTTTTGAGTCATTAATGCAAAGTAATACCAAATTTGAGTATCGGTACATATTCATTATGGTGCTAAAAATTAAAATAATTGACTATACAAGAATTCTTAGTAAGATTTTGAACAATTAGATCACAAATGATTCTGGTAGATTGTTTTGCTTGGGTACCTCTCTTGGAGGAAAACTGACGTTTTATAGCCAACATATGCTGGTTTAAATATCTCTTCCAAAACTCATGTTGTGTAATTGCTACTGTGACAGAATTAAGAGTAGGACCTTCAGGGTGATTGAGTTATAAGGGCTCTGCCCACATGAATACATTAAGGCCATTACTGTGTGATTGGGTTTAGTGTACTGGAGTGGGTTGTGATAAAAGATGGAAGTTCAGCTCTCATTCTCTCTGTCCACAAGCGTAGCTCCCCTTACCATGTGATACTTTCCTACTTATATGGAACACAGCAAGAAGGATTTCTGGGTAAAGCCCCTTGATCGGACAATCTCCAGAACTCTAGGGAAATAAATCTCTTTTCTTTATACATTGCAGTCTACAGTATTATGTTATAGAAGCAGAAAACAAGCTAAAACAATATGCCTATCAAATATCCAGAATTACATTCTAAGTATGCACCCAATAAAACAAAATTGCTTGGTTATATCCCACTGCACAATCAAAGCATTCAACAGTCAAAATTCCATGTAATCTGAAACTAGATATTCCATAACATATATTCTACCAAACACTGAAGAGGCGACAAGGAGAAGCAAACAAGGAAGAAATATAGTGGTAAACTGATGAAATACATAAATTAGTTATATTTGTATATGGCCAAGTTCATTAGACATATCCTTAATACATATATGTAGGATTAGTGCAAACTGAAGCTGATTCCATTTGCCATTGATCTTATTACAAAGCTATGTGTGGTAGTTGAGATTTTTGGCATTTTATTTTCCCTGGGGTAAAATTTTAGAGGAATATAAATGTTTTGCCTCCCGGTAAAATATAACATATTGAATGTTAATGTGCTTTATGGAAAGGCATTTATCTAGCTTTAGAAGATATTTAATTGGGCAGAACATTTTGCTCTCAGAAATGTTGCATTGAGAAAATCTAACAGCCAAAGAAAATTATAATATCAGTAAATTAAGAGATAGCACAAGCAGTGTCTATACTCTGAAATAAAAAATTTTCTACCACAAAAGTCATTCCTTAATTCCATGGCATTTCCTCCAGCATTTTGGGATGTTTTAATGAGTACTTGCATAGTGTTCATCTTCCATTCATTTTGTGGTATTTGGGGTGACCTATCAATAGCAAATTAAATATATTATGATTCTAAAAAGCTCAGGATTTCTTAGATTTCCAACTAACCCTCAGTGTATTATTGTTAGCTTCACTGTCAATCAAATTAATGATCTCCAAGTAGACTAGAAGTCATAAAGTAAGTGAAATGAAGATATCAGGTAGTTGTCCACTTGGCCACTACAGAGTTAATTTTCAAAGCCAACATTAGTTAAAACTTTCCTTATTCTCTGTCCATGTTCATAGACCACAACACCATGCCTCATAGCCAAAATGATGAAATTAAGTATTGCAAAGTAAATAACATTTTTATTTCTTCCTAACCCTTTCCTTGACCCTCTGGAATTTCTTATATTAACATTATTCCTATTTCATTTCTCTGTGTGTGTGTGTAGAAAAAAGACTTTAAAAAACAAAGTTAAATAATAAACTATGTATTTTTGCCCAATTTTTTGTACTATAAATATGGAAGGAAGTAGGAGGATGGGAAAAGGACTATAATATGCACTAAACCTTATACACTTGGAGTTGGGCCTTGGGTTCACACCCATATCCTCTAATAATACATGGTGGGGTAGTTTAGTCCAAGAAGAGTACTTATTTTTAAGACATGGAAAGCCATCAGCGACTTGAGAGTCTTTGCGCCAAGTGCCGGGTCGACACGAACCACCGCCCCGTGGCTTGGCCCGACCCGGCCTGATCGCCCGCCTATTATTGCTCCATAGCCCGGTCCAGTGAGCCTTCGTGAATCCGGAAGTTTCGGGAGCTTTCAAGCCTGCTCCACGATTGACGGTTTATCAGCCACCTCGTTCCCTTTCCTCTTCCTCTCCTCTCTTCTGAAAGCCGGGAATTGCCTCTTCGATCCTGGCAGCTCTTCTTTTTGCTTTGCCTACCTTGAAAACATTTAGATCTTGCAGTCTTGTAGACATGACACGATAGAGATAAGTCGCGTTGTTGGGAGTCAATAAACGTTCTCGATGCTTACCGATATGAGGGTCAGAAGGATTGCTGCGTTCCTGCTCTACGGCAATCGAGGTGCCCTTTTAGGTACGCCAACTAGTGGTCATCGGCAGAAAGTTAACGAGCATTTGGGATGAGGAAGCCGTACTGGAAGCGACCATGTATAAGATTTTGGTTGAATCTCTCCTGTCAGCTAATCAAGCGATTACTTGAACATGTTGCTGATCAATCTTAGCAGTATTCCCAAATGATAGCTTGCGAGATTGTACCGCTAGATAGTTTGTCTCGTTTGTTCTTTTTCAAATTTAGATTATGTGTCTTGATGTGACTATAAGGCCCTATCATGTTAAAACAACAACACAGAATCATCAGCAAGCATAGGTGAAAGATGGATTATGATTAATTACATTTCTGGGTAGGATTTGGCTGAAGTTTCTGTAAACAAGAAA
>JAKGGE010000183.1:0-17989 GCA_023748175.1 Hoolock leuconedys
AGTCTTTGCGCCAAGTGCCGGGTCGACACGAACCACCGCCCCGTGGCTTGGCCCGACCCGGCCTGATCGCCCGCCTATTATTGCTCCATAGCCCGGTCCAGTGAGCCTTCGTGAATCCGGAAGTTTCGGGAGCTTTCAAGCCTGCTCCACGATTGACGGTTTATCAGCCACCTCGTTCCCTTTCCTCTTCCTCTCCTCTCTTCTGAAAGCCGGGAATTGCCTCTTCGATCCTGGCAGCTCTTCTTTTTGCTTTGCCTACCTTGAAAACATTTAGATCTTGCAGTCTTGTAGACATGACACGATAGAGATAAGTCGCGTTGTTGGGAGTCAATAAACGTTCTCGATGCTTACCGATATGAGGGTCAGAAGGATTGCTGCGTTCCTGCTCTACGGCAATCGAGGTGCCCTTTTAGGTACGCCAACTAGTGGTCATCGGCAGAAAGTTAACGAGCATTTGGGATGAGGAAGCCGTACTGGAAGCGACCATGTATAAGATTTTGGTTGAATCTCTCCTGTCAGCTAATCAAGCGATTACTTGAACATGTTGCTGATCAATCTTAGCAGTATTCCCAAATGATAGCTTGCGAGATTGTACCGCTAGATAGTTTGTCTCGTTTGTTCTTTTTCAAATTTAGATTATGTGTCTTGATGTGACTATAAGGCCCTATCATGTTAAAACAACAACACAGAATCATCAGCAAGCATAGGTGAAAGATGGATTATGATTAATTACATTTCTGGGTAGGATTTGGCTGAAGTTTCTGTAAACAAGAAAGGAGCATTAATTTTTGCACGTTATTGGTTGCTCGACGAAAACCATGCATCCTTGGTAAAGAGCTCTAAAAATCCATGTATATTGTAGCTGGTGTTTAGAAAATTCAATCCTGAGCAAATTGGCTGTAAATTACCAATACTCACCATTCCACTTCTAAGGTACCAATTCTCTGAGAATTAAAACTAGAGGCAGAGCCTTTTCTTCCTTTTTCTTCCTTTTTCTTACAAAAATATCTTATTGAAGCAGCCTGTTAGAAGCATATTTTATGATACACTATTCTTCTTAGGGAAATTCTGTTTTTCACTTTCATTTTCCATGTGAAGAATTATCAGGCTTTTGGGCATATTGTTTTCTGTCATGCCCGCAAGGATAGCCAATGAACTTTCTTTGTGCAGGATTACTTGCAACACTGCAAATAGCCAAAAGGTCCAAAACCTGTAAATGAGGGTTGTCACCGAACCACCAGTTAAATGTCTTCTCTGTATGAATCTATCCCATGAAGGAACATGGAGTAATTGCAACCTGTTCTTTAAATACTTATGTTCTTCTTCTTTCCATTTCTACATGCTTTTATAAACTAGAGACATCTTACAGCAGGAACGATGACCGATTCAGCCAAATAAGCAAGAAAATGGAGGAGCTTGGTGGATTATGGTCACAGACGAACGAAAAGGCTGGAACCACTTTGTGGCATTCAACAAGCCACGGCTTCCACCTGTTCTTCTTGGCCCTTTGGTTGTTCTCTCATTCCTGAGATGTTAAGCAGTAATGGGATGATTAGAGTGGCAGGGACTGACAACATTCACATCGTGTAGTGCCGATGTTGAACTCTTTTGTAGAATGGACAAAGAAATGAACTTGTTGGGCATTTGCTCGCTGGTATGTTTAGTTTATAGCCGCGATTTGAACCGCATATTTCCAAATATTGGTATACTAAGCGAAAATGGAAGAATCAAAGGCTCCCCCAAATAATCTTACAGACTCCTTGGATGATAAAATGAATAATGGTATACGAGGCTTCTTGTAGTTTAAGTAGCAGTATCAGTTGATTAAACATGTGAGGATGTTGTTCTTTATCAATGTGTTTAAAACATCAGAAGTCTTAAGTGTAATCATCGGTTCTGAAGGTCGCCAAAAGGGGAGATGGTTTTGGGAGCTTGTCAAACCAAAAATCTTTATATCTTTTACTTTTAAAGGTTGGTTTTACCCACTAATTGTTAATCGCTTCACTATAATGGACTTTTATGCCTAGGTTGTTACCATCTTTCAGTTAATTCTGACACTGTTGTGTGATTGAATGGAGTTTGTGAGGAATAAGTTCTGGTCTGTAAATTCCCATTCAATGCCTATACAGAATTAGTTCCCATTATTGCTTCTTGGAGAAAGCAATGCACAGAAATATGATGAATTACCGATGAGCAGCTCCAGCATTATATCTCAAACAGTGGTAGAAACTGCAGTTCTATTAAAGGAACTCTTTGTTGTTCATCACCACATAATTTCTAAATGTGGCTGATGAAACAACAAATTTGCTACAGAAGCACTAAATCTATTCTACTAACCAAAGATTTCTAAATAACAGACAGTGATATTTATTCACGCCATGGGGATTTACGCTTCTAAGGATTCCTAACATTTTTACATGAACAAAACGAACTCCGAGCTTCCATCTGCATCGATGCTAAGTGAGATTGACACTCGCCATGTACCGGCTCAACTTCTTTCGATTCTGCTTTCCTCTCAAAATGGATTGCCGAGGAGGCAGATGCGGCTGCTGCTGTGGATGACCCTTGACAGCGCAGACGCGACGGAGTTCATCGTCGTGGGGCTACACTCGAGACTTGATTCGCCCCCTGCTTTGGTATAGGCCTTCCATCTGATCTCCCACCATTGGCGAGAGCAGAGACTGGACAGCAGTGACTTATTCCCTCATGGACTTCTACAGGAGGTAAGCAGATGGATCTCTGGAAACTTTGTGCGATCCTTTGGACTTCCGTTCCAGTTCGCGGATTCCACATGTGGTCTATTTATAGTGTTTTTCTGGATCAAATGGAGGAACCTCAACAGGGAGAGACAAGCCTGCCAAAGGTGCGTGATGCTCTCAAAGATTCTGTCTATAAACAAAACAAGACATGACCAAAGTCAGTCATGGTTGCTCCTCGATGAAGAAAAGAATAAAAGCAGGAATTGGTTTCCCACTAGTCTATGCCATTTGAGTCAAAGGGCAGACGAACCTGATATGTTGATGGTATGGAGGTACTGGATATGTTAATGCATCAGTTGGCGTCTCCCTTTGTGGAAGCTTTCGGCAGCTATATGCACATGGCTTGCTGGCTTGATGACCTGGTGAAGACAATCCTCTCACTGCCTGGGGCTGTGGTCTCATAAATGAGCTTGAAGATGATGCTTTCCTTCTGAATGATAAAGAGTAAGCGTTGGAGCAAGTGGATTTCTCATCAATTAGCCATGTTCTTAGACTTTAGCATGGAGCAAGTGGGCAAATTTGTATGTGCATATTGTTAAGCGAAAGCTTCTGCATGTGCATGTGCGATAGATGCCAACCGATGCATCGAAACATGGCTCCAAAACCTCCCACCATCACAGCGCAAGCTCTAGCATTTCGTGTCCACTGCTTCGGCTTCCCGCACGAGTCACACAGGCCAGGATAGTAGTAGTCACCAAACCAGTCCATCCTTGGTTCTTTCTTCATGAGGCTCAAATCTCGAATGTTTATAGACAGAATTGCTGAACCATGGCATCCCTTAGTTGGCTTGTCTCCCCACGAGAAAACCTTTAGAGATTCGTTCAAGCTGATCCAGTGTACATTTATACGTTGGTGGGTTGCCATCATGAAGCAGCAAACAGGAGCAGAGTCCAATAGGGATCAAACAGAGTATCACGAAGACTCCACTCCATTTCTAGCTTTCCTCCTGACGGCCATCAACCGCAGCCGCATCCTCATCTTCGTTAATTGATTTGTTAACCATCATTCTTTTGTCTGCTTCTGCTAATGGTGACAAAGCTCGACAAAAAACTTTCGTATGCGTTTAACGACGCCCGAAAGATCAAAGTTTCCCAAGGTTCGTCTTGAAGGAGCTTTACAAGTTCAGATGTAAGGGAAAGTAAGCATGTAATGGCAACAGAGGTTTCAATAAAGTTCAAGCCTTGTCTACCTTTGATCAATTGGAGACCATTAACACGACGAAAGTGGGAGAGTGAGACTTGAAATAAGATCTGAACCTTTCTAAACTTCTTGTAGCCATTATCCGTCTCTGAAACTAAACATCAATTTTAGCCCGTCGCAAACCGCGAGCAACCTTCGGCGACTTTGATACTGTCTAAAAAGAGAAGGATTGATAGATAGGATCAGATTTTGACCTCGACGCTTTTTCCAGCTGACGACAAAGCAGCTGCATTTTCGTAATAATAAGAGGTGCCATTGAAGCCGTGACTGGCTTCTCCGCCGACGTAAGCGGAGTCCGGTGAAGGAGCACGTACGCCGACTTAGCTCCACCCACCTTGACGCACGGGGCGGTGTGGAGGCCGTGGCTGTTGACCAGTTATCGAGTTTCGCACGGCGCACAGCGCAGCCGTCGCCGGCGTTCCGGCAGCTCCTCGTACCGTTATCATCACTGGAAGTGCTTCCATAATCCAGCATCGCGTTGATGCCGGCTTCAACTACTGGTTTACCATGTCTATCCATGCGGCTGGGGTCATCAGGGCGAAGTGGTTCGGCGCCGAAAAGGTCGGCGACGCCTAAGAGTTTGGCGACGTCGATCCGGCTGAAGAGTTCAGCGAGCAGGGCGCGAATGCCCGGACGATGGACTCGTCAAGGAACAAAGCAATGCTGATGGTAAGAACAACTCATAAAGATGAATCAATCATTCCAGACAGAAACTTATCCTTCTCTCTTCAAGATCTATAATCATGGCTTCTAAAGTTACTTGAGCCGATCAAATTTCACGTAGAAAAACATAGGCCAAAGCCAGGTTCAAATCAAATTAATTATAATCATTGAACCAGTTTAGAATCATCCAAAACCAGTTTAAATAATTGGGTGAGTACTCTGGAGCTGAAGGAAATAGACAACATGAAATGATTCTTGAACCAGTTTTGTAGAATATTCATTAGATAGCAACACCTATAAATATGAACTCTGAAGTTCAAACTTCAAATGACGCTTTGTTTGAATCTTTTAAACATGATTTATTCTTTAAAATGCATCTTTCCTTTTCAAATCTAGATTGCCCACCCTGCAAATGATTCTTCTCCTATTTTGAACTCCTTTAAGACGTACCTGGTTATCTTGAACCCAGAAGGAGCAAGAGAACTAGATTGGGAAGGGAATTATAGTGATGATAATGTTGTCTATAGTTTATTCCAAGAGGTCATAAGCTCTCCCCGATGCCCTTTCTAAAAGAAGTTGATGTAAATAGTAAAAATAAAAATTAATTATTAATAATTATATTTAGATTTTACTAATTTATCATCGGATAACCAATTGTTACATGCAAGTGGGATGTTCAAAAGAAGATTAAGACTAATTATATAATTAAAAAAAATTAAGACTAGACTTGTATTCTCAAAGGTTTGAGTCCGGTATTAATTATTTTGACACATACTAATTACTATCATCCTATCCGAAGTTTTATTTATTTTTATTTTCATCAATAAACTCTTAGTTATTAAATGGATATGAAGACTATTTCTTTAATGAGATTTATATGGATCAATCCAAATGTTTCCATGATGTTTGAATAGAGAGAAAGTATGTAAGCTAATTGCTTAGTACTCTAACTCAAGTAATTTAAAAATGTTCAAAAAATTTTTCATTGTGTGATTCTATCATTGAATTTCAAATAAATGAATATATAAGTAATTATCTTTACTAAGTAGAATGAAATAAATTTATTCTATTTTATCACTATATAACTAATATATTATCATGGGACTTAGTTGATTTTACCTAAATTATATGTCACTCTTGTGTGTCTATCCCAAAGGTCAACCTCCTAAATCTTTTTATGGTTCTTTAAAGACCTACAAAAAAAAAAAGAAGATATGTTAGAAAAAATAATTCGAGATTTACAAAACAAACATTTTAGTAAAGATTTGATAGACAATGTAAGTTATGATTTCTCAAGCTTTGAACCATCTTACAACAAAAAAGTGTCCAAGATAGTTTGTCACTGGCCAAAAGTCCTCAAATGACATTGCTCGCGGAATAAGACAAATGTAAACGTAGCCCTGGAGACTACCTAGATAGCTTTACCAATCATGTGCCACCGAGTAGCTCTTCGATATTGTATTGGGTGATACTTCATATCATTCTATGGAATCAGAAAATCCTCAAATGACCGCTTCAGATAGCTTACTCGACAGTTTTACTGCGGTGACAACCCATACAACATATGTTTATAGGTCCGAACCACCACAAAATCAATCAAAATAGATTATCAAATCTATCATAAGCCCCTCTACATGATGATGTGCAAACCATAAAAAACAAAAATCAAAAAAATATAAACATATATAAGCATGATGATGTGCAAAACCACAAAACTATGTTTACAAATTTTGTTTTGTGACAATATAGCGGTGGAGACAAGAATTTTTTAACAAATGAGAAGGGTAATTTAGTACCTTGATATTTCACATAATACTTTAATAATCCCCATAAAGCATAATAATTATCTTCAAATAACAAATAAAATAAATAATGATAAAAAAAATTAATTACCTTGGTGCATCTTAATATGTGATTAATGAGGCATCTTTTTCAAACATCTAATTGTATTTAGTGAAATAAGCATCATGAATAGGAGGAGTTGGGTTAAGTTCTTGAACAAACCTTAATACATGTGATATAATTTTAATCGTAGTAATGTGAGACTATTCATACTCCTTTTTCGTGCTCAAGGAACCAATTATCAAACAATGTCATCGTTTAGGTCTCTGAAACCACAACCATCAATTTTGTTTTATGTCTATTTTATCAAACCATGGATGAGACTTCATACGGACAATACACCAAATTACTTTTAGAGTTCTTACGACTTGTCGAAGCTGCCTAAGAAGAAGAGAGGGGATTGATAGACATTGTCAAAATGTTGGACTCGGCGTCAAAAGACGATGTAACATCGAAGGTACTTTTCGTTACAGGAGTCATTGGAAGCCCGCCCTATCATGAAGTCCACGACGTCTCGCTTCTCCACTGGATAAGCGAGTCCGGCAGCGATTGTTCGTCGGCGAGCTCCACCCACTTGTCAAGGCACTGGCGGTGGTAGACGTGGCGGCAGTTGGTTAGCAGTCGCACTTCGTCCCCGTGCTCGAACTTCTGCACAGGCACACGGCAGTGCACCGTCATCGGCGTACCGGACTATTCCCGATAGTTCCTCGTACCGCATCACGAGAAGCGCCTCCTCCATTTCTAGCGTCGCTTATGTCGCCTGTAGTTGCTGGTCGTTACCATAGCTACCAATCTGCGATGCTATGGTCAGGCCAGGGTCACGATGCCTTAAGGACTATGTTGACACCGATTATGTCGAAGAGTTTGTCGAGGCCGAGCGTGATATCCAAACGATGGGCTTCCACAAGTCGTCGACAACCAAACAATGCGGTGGAGCGCTGTCGGTAAGAGCAACGCAACGCAGAACGAAAACCATATGTCACCTGGAAACAACAAAGAAACAAGAGCTCAATCACAACAAACAGAAACCCTTCTCATCTCTTTCTAATTTCACTTCATGTGGTAGAAATCATAATAAACCAAGTTCAAATCAAATTGATTGGTTTGAAATTGGTTTAAATCCAGCTTAAATCAATTCAATCGATCCAAAACACCTAAATTTGTTGAAGCTAGATATAACTAATCACTTATAGATATAACTAATTCGATCGGATAGATCGACACCAATCGTAGGCATCATTGCATCACCAGTCTAACTCTTGATTCGTCTTAGTGGGACGACTCGATATGGGCTTAGTCTAATTTATTATAAGTATAAAGAATTAAATCAACAATAATAAGTATTTTAGTTTGGCCCAAGGAAACATAAACAGTAAATAATTTATTCAATACGTACTCTCAAACTCCACTTTTAAAATAATTTGACTTCAGGTGTTGAGGTAATGTACCTCATGAAGTTCGTTAATTATAGCTTGCAAATCATGATTCAAAATTTAAACAATTAAATCAATAACAAAAAATCAATTAAATTAAATATAATAAACATGAACATTATAAAATTAATTAAATATTTATCATATTTTGAGAAAAAAATCACCTTAAAAAATAACTGTCCTAGGCATGATTCTTAGAAAATTTGTTATTTGTAATTCATTCAAGATAATTTAATAACATTGTAAATTCTAAAAATATATATCATGCATCTGATTTTTGAAAATAAAATTTTACTTAATATCTATATTTTAAAAAAAAAATCGAATAAACTAAAAAAGAAATGATGGAGCACTCACCAAGGGTCATGATATCGTTTTCTCTCATGATACTCGCTATCATTCGATTTTTCCCGATCATCACTAAATAAACAAGGAGTCTTCTTATTTAAATAGGGAGAACAGGAGGATGTCTTATTTTTTATTTTAATATTTTAATTAGATAATTATATTATTCTTTTATTTATTCATTTAATATGGGAAATAGTCTTAGTGGCTGCAAAATAACTTTTATGTTAGATACACCCTATTGGGTAGCAAGTCATTCGAGTATAACAATGTGTTAATAATGATGGAATTTTCTGAATTGAGAAATAAGAATAAAACAGTGCTTATATTGCCCCATTAATTGTTCCTATATTTAATTTTAAAATATAGATATTATTATTTAATATCATGTATTTTCAAGCGGTTTCTTTTGTGTGCCTAAGAGTTGTCAGATGATAAGGAGAAATCTGACATTTCTACACTTTGAATGTGATATCACTATTAACCCGATACCCATATAAATGTTTTTTACTAACACATTGATGAGTCACGTTATAAACCACGATGCATGCTACTTTAGGTGATTTTCATGGTCACGTAACACCCGCGGTGTACGTGGAATAACTTCTCATTAGGTAGCGATGGTTATTGTTAACAATAATAAAAACTGATGATTAATAAATCAATCTAATTGGATTCACTATCAAAGTGCCTTTCTCCATGACTCCTCTTGGTTGACATCGAGAGCAAAACAATGAAAGAGCTAATGAATTTATAGAGAGAGATAGTTCACTAAGAACGAATTTCTGCCGAAAGGATAAAGCTTGGTAGGAAATCTTCGTGACTTTGCTATGTAGCCTCCTCGATTGTGCCTTTGGGTTGCACCGATAATCATGCATAATAGCTCCAATAATCGGGTGTTATGGGCTGACCTCTCCAATACTTAAGTCCGAAAAGGAAGAAAGATGAAGATAATAGAATCAAGAGTGTAAATAAGAGAATAAAAGAATTTTTTGCTTGTCATTTCTACTTAGCATGGGGCTTAGCTTTTATACCAAGCATTAGGTGGAGCGTAATTTTTGACTTTGTCGGTTGCCTTATCCCATATGAAGGAGGCATTTAATGTGTGACTTGTCGATACAAAGCCCCGAGGATAGTGCTTTGGGACTATCAGATGATAATTCTCCCGACCTAACTTCCTGCCTCTTTGGGTCAAGCAAGTATGATTCCTTCATCATTCGCTTGGAAGGAATGCGCATGAGGGGTCGAGTCATGCAACACCATTAATGCGGAGTTAGATTTTTTTCACCATGGGATCTAACGAGGAGTGGATTTCACAAGCCTATTTAAGAAGCCAGGTGATGTGACCTCCCACCGACCACTCATAGAGTATAGATGGTCTCTCGTGCTTTACTTAAGTATTACCTATATGACTAGAGGAGCCGAGAATGCTAGGATTATCTATATTAGTTACCAAAGCCAACTGCCATAAAAGGCATATGCTAAGCTATATTGGCTCACCTAAATCTTTTGATTAAAAATATATATACCCACTCATTATCAACATATAGGTATTGAAAAGACTATTGTTGAGTATGCACTTAGCCTTAGTTTCATAGGATTCATCGTCTAATCCTATAGGTACCTCAACACAAGGTTTGCAATGGACTCAATACAATCTAGGTTGATTTCACAATTCAAGTTAAAATCACATTAATAGTTTCACACTAAAGACAAAGAACTAATATAATAAAATTATGTACAAGAATCTTTGCAGCACCGATCCAAAGTATAGTTCAACTTACATAAACATATTATGCAAATAAGATTTTCTCAACTACATGAGAAAACTCGATGGACAATCAAGAAAATCCTTCCTTCTCACATATATATAAATAAAACATTGTACTCAACCATTTCAAAGAAAATCCTTCCTTCACATATAAATAAAACATTGTACTCAAACTTATTTCAAGTACATATTTTATCGTCATAATTCAACCTTAATATTTTATCCACGTGATTATACATTGATGTGATCCACACTTCCACTCATAAAATTATAAAAAGGTCAAAACGGTACAACACTACAATCTCATAAATTATCTCATTAGAATGGAAGGTTTAAGTTTAAATAAATAACGTATGTGTGATCTAGAAATCAATTGTTGGCTTTTCAGCCCGTGAGAATTACTCGATGATACTCCGGGTGGGTTGGTTACTCAACACCATGTTCTTCGACAAGATTCTTAGCACGGTAACCTAAAATAGGTCCCGAAATGAAGGTGTTTGGAGGTGAAGAGAGAGACTTGTGCGGTAGCATATTTCCACTTTTATTGTTTGATTCTGTTTATACATATCCACTGGCAAAAGTATCCATCAAATGGTTTATAATTAAAATACCTCTCTTTGTAAAATCTAGATTGTTTTTTTTCATGTGTCTAATCATGATTCGGAATAGATATTGCATTAATCACATATTTATGCCTTCAAGTATGACACATTAAATAAACAAACATGGCATCTTCAATAGGTTTAGTTACATATTCGCGCTGTATAGAAATTCAAGCCTTGCATATCAATTCTCCTCAAGATCTAGAACTCACGAACTACTTTCTAGATGTATAGACTACATTCACATCTTTCAATATTTTTACGTCATGAAAGAAAGTACATTCAAGATTTATTATCATGGCATCACGGGGCTGAAATATGGTTCTGACTCCTACATGAAAGTTCTACTGGAGTTGTCTCTTGTCTGTAGTCGTTAGTTTATGGTGCCCAGCTTTCTCACTTTCGTCAGAGCGTTTCATTTCGCGATTAACAAATTATCACAATTTGCTCTGAGGGCTATCGTTGTTCCTGACCGTGATTACCACGTGTATTACCGGACTCCTACGTTTATATTCTATACTGCTTTGTAAAGCTCTCCACTTGACTTCATGCTGTGATCTTTTGGGAGTTGGGCTTGATAATCAAACATCCACATCAGGTATATTATTCTTCCTTGAAACCTTATCCAATTAGTTAAAGTTATAAAAACGATGTCGATACGATTTCTGTGAGAAATTAGATATATTATAAATGCGTCATTTTTGCCGCTCTGAGAACTTCGGTGGGTCATAAATGCGTTTCAAAAGAACTTAGCATCCAGTACTGCTATATAATATATTGCTTGGCAATGATAATGGGAGCTACTATACAATGCGTTAATCCTCTAATAAATAGAGAAAAATCCTCCCTTCCCTTTGTACCATCGAAAAATATATGAATACAAATTTCGACTTGCTTCCATAATTTCTTATTCTTTTTCCTAATAAAATCATCCGCGAACTCAAACTTCTTCTTGCTCGTATGCTCCGCTTCTTTTCTATCACTCATCCCCAAAGCATAACTTACAGGGCCACTCTCACTCTCGACCTTCCTCTTCTCCTCTTCCTCTCTCTCCTCTCGTCTTTGCTCTTGGCACTATCGATCAAACACCGCCAAGGAGGCCGAACTGGGCTCCTCCTCATGCAGACCTCTTAATCCATTGCGTCTATGCACCACCAACCTCCAATGTGCTGACTCATCCCCTTCCCGTCTCCAGGTCCGGCTCCACTCGTCCGTCCCTCTCCTACGCACCCACGCTGCCTGCAGATCGCCAGAGGCGTCTTCCTGCCGGTCTATTCATGCACAAACTTGCCTAAAAAGAGCATTATAAGAGGAGGTGACTCAACCATCGGGTTTACGGTTAGAAGCATTGATTGCATTTATGTTGCCAAATATTTTCTACAGTAAACTAATACCATAAATGAATTAATATGTACTTTCAACTGCACGCTTTAAGGTTAAAGAAGATGTAGTTCGCGAGAATGGAGTCATCATTTTCAGAAGGTTTACCTTCGTTCACATCAGGCAAATTACTTTCCGTAGTTTTATCCATCCCACTTGTTGTGTTTGGAGTTCGGAGAAAGAGAAAAACCAAGAAAATGAAGTGAAAGAGACACTTTAAAGTAAATATTATAAATGATTCCCTTCTGAATGGGCTTTATTATTGTTGAGGCTACTGTAGCGCATTACCAGTTCCTTAAGATCATGGTTTTGCAAATTTTTCATGGAGAGAGACAAAGCCATTCGGTGAAGATGATGAGTAACATCTTCACACCATGTTGTCGGAGGAGGGAGTCCTGTTTACTAGTTTCTTTCTTGTTGGCTGATCCAGCAACCATGGCGCTTCGGCCACCTTTGAACATCACGGTATTCTCGAAGCAGCACCAAACAGAAGGCGCTAGAAGAAGCGGTAGAATTGAGAGTTACTGGGGAGAGACGAGTCTTGGCGGTGCTTTTTGCAGCATTGATTCAGTCGCAGGCAAAGCACAAAAAGTGGAAGCTTTGCGGAAAGGTGGCGACTGCACGCCTATCCTCAGCGGTAGAGTTGTGCATGGCATGGCTCGCTCCTGATGCCTCGGCGCCGCTGCCGCAATTCCTCGAGAGGGGAGAAAGAAGTGCTTGCACTCAAACAAGGACGTCCGCGTCTGTAAACAAAAGGCGAAAGAGCAGAGTCAACTCGATGTCCCCCTTCACATGGATGGCAGATGTAATTCACGATTAGAATGGCATTGGAGGACCCTCAACGATTGATCATCAGTTGCCATTATTAATACTGAAACAGCTTCGTTTCTTCTTCCCGGTGCAATTTTGACTGCTACAAGTTGGAGCAGTGACGACTCCATTTCTAGGATGAATACATAATTGAGCTTCTGTGCGTTGTCTACGTCTGATCCTCCTAAATGCATGCCACGCCATTGGCGAATAACTTAATCATCGTCCCGGAGTGATTGGTGATTCACCAGCACGATGTACAGTTGGAAAGTGGGTGCAGGCACTTGCACATAGAATGGTAGATGTTTCTTTTGCATTCCCCCAGGCTCTGTCTGTTCTTTCTTGGATGCTCCTACTGAGCTAGATCTGAGCGGAGGAGGGCATGTCCGGTTAATCATGGAAACTCCACTGGCTTGCCTGACAAGAGCCAGAGCAGAGGCACGTACCGCACGCACATAGATGGAGCGGCAATACAGGCCACCACCGCCGTGACCCACCCAAGATGCGTCCCTTCGCTCTCACATAAGCTTGCATTCATTGCTCTTCCTGTGGCAGATCGCGATCCTCAGGGTCTCCGGTCATTACGGGCGCGTTTAGGACAGGCTATGCACCGAATCGCTGAATTGATCACATAGGGGTGTGTGGCATTACTAATTAATATTCTCTCGTTTCGGAAGTTAACGGTCCCATTTCATTTGCTCACATCAAAACACGACAACCGCGGTGAGGGGCGAGGGACAGGTTAATCAAAGTGCCCCACCCTCACCCTCATTGATGGCTACTTCCTCTCACCGCCTCCAGGCACACCCAGCAGCAGCCACCACCACAGCCAGAGGGCCACTGGCCACCATTCTTTCCCTGAATCCATTTCTTCCATCATCCTTCCGGCTGGGCTCCTGGTCACCACCTCCACCCCTCCACCACCCTTGTCCACTGTCCACTGTCCATTCCACAGGGCTCAAACTCCAAAACCATTCCGTCCACCAGGAATTCCCATCTACCTCCCCCTCACCCTTACCCATGGGTCACCCCCTCTACCACCCCTCCCACCACTTCCGCTGCTGCTGCGTTCTCCTCCCCCCTACCCCCGTACCCCTCCAGCTACAGCAGGATTGCCTCAACGCCCGGGTCTTCCTGAATCCATGTCCTCCGCCACCGCCGCCCCTCGACCAAGACCCGCTCCGGCCTTCCCTCTTCGACGCGTGGCGAACACAGGCAGGACTACCGCACCGCCCCGCCGTCCCCTCAGCTGCCACTCCCCGGCCGCGCCGGCGCGCCAGCGGCCGCCTCAGCCAGGATCGCCCAGCTCCTTCTCCGGAGCGCGTGGCCGAGATCATCGGTAGCTGTAGGAACCAGCTCAGCGACGCGGAGTCGGGGACGTCCGCCACCCTCAGCTCCAAGGACGGCCTCACCGTCTCCTCAGCGTCCACCGCAACATCGCCCGGCCGCGCACAGCCGCTTCTTTGCCGCCAAGCTCTCGGACCGTTGGTCCAGCAGCAGCGCTCCCTCCGCGCTCGTGGAGATCTCTGACTGCGACGACGTCAGGATCTGCGATGAGAACTTCCGCCTGATGTATTGCAAGGAATGCTTGGGAGGACGTGTAGGGTCTTGGCGTTTGCAGGAACGGCCCTCCCTGCTGGCAGCAGCTGCCGTCTGGGACAGCCGGGACGATGGAGTCATGGGGTTCTCGAGTGAGCCTGGGCGGAGGACGAGAGTGGCACCTGGATGAAAACAGGGCGGGAGACTCGGGCGAGAGTGGCATGGGCATGAGAGGCCCAATGGCGAAATGGAGGAGGGAATCCTCGTCCGGCTAATCCAGGTGGTATTTAGAGGGCAAGGACGAAGGCGAGACAGATGGGGCCTGGTCTCCGGGTGCTCCGCGAGAACAACACCGCCTCACAGTGTGGCCCGGAATGGGCGGCAGTGGGGGCGCCAGCTTTGGGGGCTGAGACACTCAGCAAGGAGTCCCTCTACTCCGCCTGTGATGGCTGCCTCCGCTCGCTCCACCCACCACTTCGCCCTCGCCGCCGCGTCCGGCCTCATCGGGCCGCTCAGATCGCGCGGCAGGCGGGACCAACCTCCACTGGATTTGACGTCCTCATCGACCGGCAGATCGCCGACGATTCCTGCGGACGTGGGCGTGCCCGAGCGCGACTCTGGAGATGCACCCAGGGGGTGCGGCCATTCCTGGTACGAAGTGTGAGCCGGGTGACCTTGGCACGGCTGTTCGTCGCGGTTGGGAAGGGTCAGATTCTGGTGTCCAAGGAGGCGCGTGCCTGCTGCTGCGAACCTGGCTGGAGCCATTCTGGACTTCCAGGTGGATGCGGAGGGCGGCGGGGCCCGACGCCACCTGATCGAGGACGGCCTCGCCAACACCATTCTCACGCTGCCGCTGGCCACGCAGCAGGAGATCCTGCTCATGGTTCGACCGGTTCCTCCAGCGCCGGCGACGACTGCTAACATCCAGAGGGGGAGGCTTCGAGGTGTGGTGGCGGAGGGCGCTGGCGGAGGAACGGGAGCCCGATCAGCAGCCGCCGGTGCTCAGGATCACGGCCGCCGCCGCTGCCTGCGAAATTCTTGCTGATCAGGGCACAACAAATTCGCTGGCTGCTGCCGTTCAATCTGATGTCTACCATTGGCGGATGTGATTGCCCATCCTTCCTGTCTAAGCCAAGTCCATCCTGGCATTGCACGTTGTGCAGTATAGTGAGTGCAGTTTGGATAGCAGCCTCCGTTTCGTTTCTTCTTCAATCTGAACAGCAACACATACATCGATGTTCATGGCGCGGCATCGACAAAGGAAGAACTCCACTGATATTCTGGTTAAGAGGATCCTCTAAATCACAGCAAATCTACCCGGCGAAGTGTTTTGTACCTGTTTGTGATACGAACTTTGGATGAATGCTACCCTAGCGCGCGCGGGTGGCACTTACCCTCGGATAGCCTCTCTTTGAATCGGTGGTATGTCACAAGTAGTGCATGCGTTGTCCTCTCCTCTGCGTACGAAGCTTTACTATGGTAAATAAAGAAGAAGAAAAGACGAGCAGCATCAAGATGTTCACCGGCGGCAATTATGGTTTGCTTCCGTCGGTTCATTTACTTCATCCTCTGCTTTTGCCACTCAACATATGAAGGCATACCGTGCAACCGTCAGCGGCCAGGTGATGGTCAGAGAGAATGCTTGAAGGAGCTCAAAATGGTGGTTGGTGCCCCTATTTCCGCCATTGTCCCGGGTGGTCTCAGGTGGTGCTGCAAATGATGATTGGAGCCATTGTTCTTATTTTTCTAGATATTTACTACTAAATCCTAAAATACTGTCGATCGCCGCTTTTACATAGATGTTTGAAATGGTTCGGCACCATCATAGCTTGAGGAAGTAGAACTTGTGACCGGAGAGTAGCAAAAGGAAACCATCGCGTAAGGTTCATTTCTCTTCGGAAAAACTATTTAGGAGGCATGTGCTTCAACATTCCATGATGAAACTTTACAGTAATTAGTACTGCTATCCTTTCACATCTCTCTCCCTCACCCTAAATCTTCATTTTATTCTCTCTTTTCAAACTCTGATCCCAAATTCATCTCATTGCTCCCTAACACCAAACAAAGTTGGAGTTCAATCTGTCTCACTGCAATGTCTCTCTCCCTCACTGCCATCCATTAAATCAATGCAAGTCTATGTTGTCCATGGCAGGGATAACTAAATAGATAAAATTAAGGTATATAAATAAAATATAATAAAATAGAGTCACTTTGAGATTCCATATGAAATTAGGCATGAAACAAATTAGTATGAAAAATTCCGAGAGTTACAAAGCCTCGGACTCATATTATTCTTCGATTAAGAATCAGGATTGAACTCTACGGTGGAATCTTCCATTTGTTCATAGTAGTTATCTTTGTTGAAATAATATGGTTAGATGTTTCCTAGATTTAAGTTATTAATTTTTAAATTTTAAATTTTTTAAATTTTAAAATTTTTATTTTAAATAATTTAGTTAGATACAATTTATTGGATAAGGTCTCTTAATTTAAATCATTATTCTATATAAATAATAATATTTATATATGTAGATCCATCTAAGTGTTGGTTATAGGGTTAAAGTCAAAGTGTTTCTTTAGAGGCATTTATAATTTTCTTTTTCATCTTAGTTTCCTCTTTTATTTAATTTGATCTTGGATTATAATAGAATTAAAAATTTATTATAATTTTCATCTTCAGATTAATATTATTTGAGAAAGAGTTTTGTTTTACATATGATTTCTCCTTCTTTTCTTTTGCATGATATTAGAGTTACAAAGGTGATAACCTATAATTCAATATCTCATTTTGTAAAGAAGATAATATTTTGGACTGTAAATTACTAATAGTGAGGAGTTGATAGTTTGTTTTTTTAATTAGGCCTGCCTCGGTTCTCCAAAGTGCTGGGATTACAGGCGGAGCCACCATGTCCAGCGTAGTTTACAGTTTTATACTAATGTCAATTTCCTAGTTTTGATAACTGTACTATGGTTATGTCAGATATTATTGGGGGAAGCTGGGTGTAGGGTATGTGGAAACTGTGTACTATTTTTGCAAGTTCTATGTAAGTCTAAAATTATTCCAAAGTAAAGTTTAAAAAAATTAAGGTAAAATCACAAATATGCTATACAGTCATGTGTCACTTTATGATGCGGATATGTTCTGAGAAATGTGTCCTTAGGTGATTTTGTCATTTGTGAACATCATAAAGTGCATATACCCAAACCTACATGGTGTAGCCTACTACACACCTAAGCTATATGGTATAACCTATTGCTCCTGGGATACAAACCTGTACATCATGTTACCTTACTGAATACTGTAGGCAGTTATAACACTATGGTAAATATTTGTGTATCTAAACAAAGAAAAGATACAGTAGAAATATGGTATTATAATCTTATGGGGGCCAGGCAGGGTGGCTCAGCCTATAATCCCAGCATTTTGGAAGGCCAAGTCAGGTAAATCACCAGAGCTCATGAGTTCAAGACCTGCCTGGGCATCATGGCGAAACCTGGTCTCTACAAAATATGCAAAAATTAGCCGGATATGGTGGTACGCACCTATAGTCCCAGCTGTTCAGGAGGCTGAGGTAGGAGGATGGCTTTAGCCTAGGAAGTAGGGGTTGCAGTGAGCCAAGATCATGCCACTGCACTTCAGCCTGT